>JABUQX010006519.1:0-25000 GCA_015478945.1 Trachelipus rathkii | reverse complement strand
TAACAATTTAAACACAAATTTTCGAAACTATTATTTTTTCTTAATTTTTCGGCTAAATATTTATTTTTTCTTATCTTATTTTTTCTTGTGTTACAATTTGTCATTGTGTAATATGTCTTCATATGTAACGGATATTCAACATTTGTATCGTAAAATTTTGCTTGATAATTGTTTTGGTTTCTGCGACCGATGGGTGATAAATTTTTGCTCTGAAATCGGAGTTCAGTATTTATTTGAAAATATCGAGCAAAATGATGTTTCTCTTAATACGATTTTTATTTATTTAACAGGTGCTCCTAAATTTAATGTAATTAATATTTTGATGTACTTATTATTAAAAACTTCGTGAAGATGGACATTTTCATTTTTATTGCTATAAGATTTTAACAAAATTAGTTAAGAATTCAAGGTGGCATGACACTTTTATCAAGTATTTTAGATTGCTAATCGATCATGTGGAAGATACTAAGTACTTAGATCTCACAGATTACTGCTTGTTATGACAATTGGTGTCTCTACAAGAATTAAGAAGGTAAAATTGGAAATACTTCTTCCTATTTTGAAAGATTTATAACGCTAAATTCCAATCTAAGTTGCGATAGAGTCCATATCCTTAAGAAAGACCTAACTATTCTAGGAATGATTTTTATGTAAAGTCAGCTTTATTTCAGGTTGTATTCCCAAATGCTTAATTTTACTAATGACTCATATGTCTCAGTCCTCCCTATCATTACAGCTACTGCAAATTGATGCGTGATTATGCCTCAAATTCGTCTCATGCCATTTTCCAGAATGAATTGCTAAAAAATACTCTTTGTGTCCTTTTACAGCAGCTTATCTAAATAGATGTTTACACAGTCACGCACCATCAAGAAATCTCTAATGAAAATCTGTGAAAATCAAGTTGATTGTGAAGCTTTATTATTTATCTCTAAAAGTTATTATAAGGAATTTAATACATACTCGGAAAGTATCATTTTCACATTCTGTTAGCACGATTAAAGTTTACATCACACGATCCGCATCGTGTTTTGGGGATTTGATTCAACCAATTCAATAGACATTATTCTTAAACTGTTGTGCCATTCAAACTAGAAAAAAGTTAGCAAAGAAGGTAATATTTGTATCTTGAAAAATGGAAATTTTTAAACACCTCTCAGACTCGCTTTCTCTTCAAAAAATTGAAATGCTGAACACTTTCTGGACTTTGTCGTTCAAAACAAGCAATTGCTAATACTTTATAAAAAAAGAATTGTAATGAAAATAAATGATTTTATTAATCAGAAAAAGATATATACAATCGTTTCTCCACTCAAATGAACAAGATTTTCTGTTCTTAAACAGACTTTAAGACTTAAACAGACTTTTAGATTCTGTTTTATTATCATTACTAAATCTGACGTGTATAGTATTCGAAAACTACAAAAAAAATTTAAAGTTTTAAACTTAATTGATATATTTTAATTGTAGCGTATCTTTTAAATGCAAAATTTTCTTTTTCAAATATATTGTTAGATATAAAGCAAATTTTTTAATTTTTACATTTTAATATTGATAAATTTCAAAATTTGCTAACATTTTTTAACCTAGGTTTAAACTTAATGCATATAATTTAATAATTTGTTGCGTATTTTCCTGTGCTTAATGTTGACAAAGTTTATAATTTGTTTCTCTTTTTTCCTGGTTTTCATTTTAATGTTGGCAAAGATCATAATTTGTTACCTTTCTTTTTTTCAATTTAATGTTGATAAAGATAATAATTTACAATCTTTTTTACCTGTTCAATTTACTGTTGATAGTTCATTTTTGCAGCACATTTTTCCTGGAATTCAATTTAATGCAGATATGTATTTTATAAAATAGTAAATCTGTAAAGAATATTTAAAATTATAATTATGGTTTTAAACTGTAGCATGATTAAGGTTTTTTTAGATAAATGTAATTTTTTTATCTTAAAATATATGTAAGGATACATTTTAATTGATATTTTTTAAAAATAAAAAATGTACATATTTTGAATTTTACTTTATAATATTTTCAGAAAATGTTCCAAAGATCTATTGAATCCTATTGAACACATATTTTTATCTACAAGTTTGAAGAAATATAAAGTTTTCTTTGGTTTATTAGAAGATGTCTCTTTATTTTGTAATAAATGTCAATCTTTGTCAATTTTAAATGTCTGCTTGGTCTTCATAAATAAAAGTTAAAAATTCAAATGAACAAAACTTAATGTTTCGTAGTAATGAAAAATGAATTAACTTTAAATTATTGTTTTTAATTTCATTGTATTGTTGTGCAGAAAAAACATTTTATTATTGTAACTTTTAGTATTTTAACAAACAAGCTAATAATTGTTTGCAATATTTTTAAAATAAATATTTTGCTCTTTGTAGAGGATCTGTAATTCCTATCATTTATTTTTAGTTACTAATTTTTTAATCTCTTATAATTCTACTTGATATGTATATATATATAATATAATATATATTATTACTATAATATATATTTTACTATTATATAGATATATATATAATATATAAATATATATATAATATATATATATATATACTATATATATATAGTCTATTTATAATATAATATATATATATAATATATAATATTATATACTATATAATGATATAGATATATTACTATATATATATTTATATAATATATATAGCTTTATTTTCGGCTTGCAGAAAAAAAAACCAAGTCCACTCGGATTTTTTATGGGAATGAACTATACATAATATTTTAATACTAAGTCGATTATTTATAATAAAGATGGCAACATACAAATGTAGCCAAAACCAAAAATATGGCAACATAGAAATGTAGCTAGAACATCGTTCTTAGTATCCAAATCAATTATTTTTAATAAATATGACAACAGAAATGTTGCCAAAACCTCGTTGTCAGTACGGTTGGAAACTTTCTACTAGGTGGACGTGTATACTATAGGTGTGACGCTAAAGTTTAGAAATGAATGTGTAATATATATTCCTGATATATTTGTAATTGATTACAAGAATTTTTGTTGATTTGATCTGAAACTTTAACTATACATGAATTGTCTAAAAAATTGTAATTCGGATTTTTGATGATATTTTCCACCAAAACCAACTCATCCCTCAACTCGCAAAGGAAGTAAACTCGTTTGTAATAAATGATTTGTTGGGATAATTTTCCCCTTTTCATCTAATTACTAATTGGGGGAGATACAAATTATTTTATTTCGCTATTATTTTTTGCACACCTAGCAATTCATGGAAAAACTGTAAAAAAATAAAAATTTAAATTTAATTTTAATATTTCTTGGGGTATTAAAAAAAAGTGCAACTCTTCCATATATTTGTGCTCTGGAAATGTCATATTGATTGAAAGAACAAAGTTATAGCAATTTTTTCTGTTAATCGATCAGTATGAAATTTTCAGAACATGTCCAATTTGGATAATTTGAGGGAGTTACGTTTTCTTTTATAGATCATTTATAGCATACATCCCCTAAAAACATTTTGCTTATAAAGAATATTTTCTACGGCGTTCAGAGACAAAACGGGTAGGTATAAGAAATAATAAGCAAAAGTATATTTCCTTAGTTATACATGCTCTGTAAATTTCATGTATTGAGCAAATTAAACAAAAAAAATCTCCAAATGAGCATAAAATGTCGTTTTAACTTCTTTATCCATTAAGGAATGTTTAAGTTTGGGTGATAGATATCACTAAGAGTAATTAAAATTAATTTATTTAAAAAATATTATAGTTCAAATAATGTTCAAATTTCAATTCGTTTAAAAAAAAATTGTTGGACATGATTTCAAAAATTTCGAGAAAATGGATTTCCTTCAAATAAAAATACAAAGCAAACCAATGAAAACACAGAAAAACGCTTAAATTCAACGTTTTAGAACTTGGGGGAAAATGCATCTTTCTTTTTATTTGATCCAGATGGTAGGAGAACTAAAAATTCTTTTCCATATTTATTATCTAAGAATTTTCCCTACAATACTCAAACCAAAAGTGAAAATCTCCTCTAAGTGTGGTATTTATATAACACTAATTATATGTGTATATAATTAATTTTATTTGCGAAAAATTCTTAATAAATATACATTTCATGGTATATAGGAAAGAATGGGAAAAATCACTTTCATTTAATAATCATTATTATAATTAATATAATCATAAAAATTATATAATTTTAATCATTTTAATCATTTTAATCGTTTTAATAGTTTTAATCGTTTTAATTGTTTTCATAAATAATAATGATAATAATCATGAAATTTGTTTTTATTTCAGTTTTACAGTTATGGATCAAGACAATAACGAAAATTTAAATCAGTTATATATGAAATACGACTTGAAAACGAATTATCTCTATGGAGTCGAAGTGAAGTCATTAAAGGAGTTTAGCTTATTGAGAGCTGTTGTTTATTCCTTTGAATGCGAAGAAGCTCGCGAAGAGTTGAGAAGTCTGCTTATCGATGAAGGTCAATACGATACCTATAGGTTATTCACGATTGTTGAAAATAATTTGAAAATATCAAAATCGGAAATGTCAATATCTAAACTTGATTTGCTATTGGTAAAACTCTCAACAATGTGAATTATGAAAGCTTCCATTAATTTTTACGAAAATAGATCCCTCTTTCTTTCCTTACTTATCTTAGCATCTGGCAAGGAGTTATTAACCCTCGCGAAACATTTCTTCAAGCGTTAGAAAGGAGCGACCTTTCTCCTCAGGGGAGGTTTGAGTTCTCCTGTAAATTTTTGTTTGATGAAGATAAGATATTCACATATTTTAACAATTTAACACAAGATATTCAAAACTATTATATTATTTCTAAAATTCAGAAATTAGGATTTTACGGTCCGGTAATTTTTTATTGGGTACAAAAAATTAAAGGACTAACAACGGTATTTCAGTATTTGCATGTAACGGATATTCAACATTTGTATCGTCAAATTTTGCTTCATGGTTGTTCAGGTTTACGCGACCCTTGGGTGGTAACTTTTTGCTCTGAAATCGGAGTTCAGTGATTTATTATTATTTTCCAGCGTTGGATACCTCACGGGGAAGAATTTTTAAATATGTTACCATTTCCAAATACTATATTAATATTTTTTGGTGGAGAGATTATATAAGAACTTAGTGTAGTAAAACAACTTTCCATGATTTCTATAACACTACATTATCCGCCTTGTTAACAAAATAGTTAAGATTCAGTGCATGACACTTTTATCAAGTATTTGATTTTAACGACAACTGTGAAATACCAGTCTTTTATCTTTTAAGAATCATCGACTTTACCCAAGTTTCCCTAATCAAAAAATAGAAGCAAAACTTGGAAAGAAGTAAATGCTTTTGGGTAAAAAAAATAGCGAAAGCTTTTATTGCAAAGTCCTATATGAAACACACTAAAGAGAAAATTTATATAGAGGTGCTTTTCGATTTATTTACTTATGAAGATATTGTATTAATTCGTTGCTTCTTAAACACTGAAAATGAAAGTTATGCTGATTATGCTCAAATCGGTTATTCATTTTATGAATTGGCTACAACTTACTTTTTGTTTTTTACAAAAGCTTATTATGAATGTTTAGGCAACATCAAAAAGTTTTTAAGGGAAATAAAATCGAAAAACCAAGCTGATCATGAAAGCTTAATTATTATTGAATGGTTTTTAAGGAATTTAATACAATCGGAAGATCATGTTTCACATTTGTTAACACGCTTAAATATTACATCACCCCATCCGTATTCTGTTTTGGGGATGTGATTCAACCATTTATAGAATGGTTCTTAAACTTGTGCATCATAACTGAAAAAAGTAGAAGAGGAAGGTAATATTTGTATCTTGAAAATAGAGAATTTGTAAACATAGTTAGGATGTCATTAATTAAAGGTGAATATGCTAAACACTTTCTGGCCTTTGTCGTTCAAAACAAGCAAAACAAACTTTATAAAAGAAGAATTGTAATGAAAATAAATGATTTTTATTAATCAGAAATAGGTAGACACAATCGTTTCTCTACTCAAATGAACAAGATTTCCTGTGCTTAAACAGACTTTAAGACTTAAACAGACTTTGTTTTATCTGTTTTACTATCATTACTAAATCTGACGTGCATCGTTTTCTTACTCTTCGAAAATCTTTTAAAGAGTTTTAAACTAAACTGATATATTTTATTTGTAGCATATTTTTTAAATGCAAAATTTTTACTCCCAAATACATTGTTAGAAATCCAGCAATATTTTTTTAATTTGGATATTTTAATATTGATAAAGTTCAAAATTTGCTAACCTTTTTTTTTAATAGGGTTTAAATTTAATATTTATAATTTTATAATTTGTTACGTATTTTCCTGGGCTTAATGTTGACAAAGTTTATAATTTGTTTCTTTTTCCTGTTTTTATTTTAATGTTAGCAAAGTTCATAATTTGTTATCTTAATTTTTTCTCAATTTAATGTTGATAAAGATCATAATTTACAATCTTTATTTACCTGTTCAATTTACTGTTGATAGTTCATATTTGTAGTACATTTTTTCCTGGAATTCAATTTAATGCAGATATGTATATTATAAAATATTAAATCTGTAAAGAAAATTTAAAATTATAAAAATGATTTTAAACTGTAGCATGATTAAGCTTTTTAGTGGATATAAATGTAATTTTTTTTCTCATATTTAATTTTTAAGATAAATACATATATATAAGTATAAATAATTTTTTTAAAATCAAAAAAATTGTACATATATGGTGATTTAATCATTTAATAGATATGTTCTAGTTTAGAAGAAGATGTTACCAACAGAATATGTAATCTATCGAAACCTGTTATTATTATATCAACAGGTTTAGATACAAAAATGTAAAGTTTTACTATGTATTATTAATGTCTTAGTAGATTATGGTAATATAAATATCTAATTTTTTAAATTTAATAATGTCTATTAATAATCACTGATCCTTAAATAAATCTTAAAATTCTATTAACCTTAATATATGTGTAATATTACATTAGCTAATTAATATATTGAGAATAACTCTTTATTATATTGTGAAATTATTAATATATTAATATTGCCTTGTGTATAGAAAATAAACATATAGTTTATCTTATTGTAACTTTAGAGATTCGGTATCTTCTCAAACAAGCTGAATAAAATAATCTGACCTTAGTACTCCTTTCACACAGTTATAAAGGCTTTATTACTTTGCTTATTTGATTATATATTTACGTATTTAATTTAATTTATTTATTTGAATTGGTGCTCATGTTGATTCATATCTATACTGCAATTTACTCATTTTAGGAAATATATTACTTATATATATAAATATAATATATAGATTATAATATATAACAAATATATATAATAATATAATCAATATCATTATATAATATATATATAAGTACTTATTTTAATATATATATATTTTTTTTTTTATATATTCTTAGTCTTAATAGTTAGTTTTAATTTATAAAACTATTATATATTATATATGATATAAAGCTCACTAATTATTTTTCTGATATAAATTTAATTAATAAAAAAAGCGCCCATAGCCATATATTTATAGAGTTACAACGCTAAATAAACAACACATCATTCGAAATTATTATATATATATATATATATAAATATAATACTATATATAATATATATAGATCTCCAAGTTTCGCAACGTTCGGATAAGGTATATAAGAATGATTACTATTTATTCCCTGACTTGGCTCACTATCCTTTACTATATATTAATTTATATTTCGGACTGATGAAATAATATTAGAATAACTAAATACCCTTTCATATTACCATGGATATTAAGGCTATGATATACTGCTCATTTATGATAAATATTGACGTATACTATTATTAATCTGCTAGTAAAAACAAAAGAAAAAAAAAAAAAAAAAAACAATATATATCATTAAGATTACTATTATACCTCCGTATATATCGATTTCAACGAGAAGCTGATTTTCTAGATACAAAATAACAATAATATGTAATGTTAAGGATTGTTAAAAATTAAAGTTAGTCCTTTTGTTAATTGCTTCAAAATAAACACACACACACCACATATTATATACGTAAGCTAATAATAATAATAATAATAATAATATGATCATAGAGACGATAAGATACTTTTGCTTGAATGACACATTGTCATTATTGCTAAGCATTATAGTATATAGTAAATTATAAAACTTTTCAATTACTTAACCTTTGCTTTAAGTAAATATTAAATGTGGTTCCTGTCTTGTTTAGTGCTAAAGATAAGTTAAATTTACTCTTAAATTTTTAATATAAATTATTTAACATTACTCTAAGTAACAAAATATTACGATAAGAGAAGTTGATATAGGATAAGAGACAGAAAGTTGTTAAATCTTTTAATTTCACAGTTATTATAATTTATACATGTTTCATTCCTTTTCCGAGTCTGGCGTTCCTTATGCTTCTGAAAAATAGTGTAAATTATTTTTTACTCTAATAACGTCTGGTTTAAAGGTTAGAACTTTAAAAGGTAAGCATTGTATTATTACTTGAAAACTAGTAAAAGACCCCACAGTAAACGTAAGGCGAATCAACATAAGTTTTGCCGGCTGTAGACGACAAAGCGCATAAAGACCAGCGGAGGAAGGGACGGAGGGTGCCCTTATTGGAGCGGCTACTTTGCCCGCTATTGACCTTATGAGTTATAGCTTATGCGAAAAAAACTATGTTTTATTATTAACAAAATATTTAACAGCAAACAAGCGGTCTGTCGGCTCATCACAATAGAGAGGCTAGCGTAAAAGAAACCCAAGTATTAAGGTATCGCCTAATGTTCTATAGTACTGAATAACACTAGCAGTTGTATCGATAGTACAGATAATACGGATGTACGTGAAAAGCAAAATACAAAGTTTCGGTTGTTATGGACACTTATCGTGTTACATTAAAAATATACGTAGGTTATATTAACGTACACCAACTACACGAAAAATATAATTTAGCAAGTATTCGCAGCTGCTATCATAAAATATTTCTCGGCTGCGTGTGCGGTGTCGCTCACGCCCTTGTGCTAATCCGGCGGCCGCGAGACGCGCACTGCGACACGCGAGGGCAACCTACGACGTTCTCGTACTCGATCAACCCTGCGATCGTTTAGAGACGAACCTGTGAAGTTCAATACATATATTTGCCATTAATTCTGTAACGGGTTCACTACACCGCTGTTTGTTTTTCTTTTACCGCAATAGTGGATACCACATCAGATGAATGTTCTTCCAGTGTATCATCATTCTGAGGCTTATAAAACCGGAACAAAATGAATGTGGCCAGACCGCAAAAATGAGATACGGTTACGGCTCTCTGTTATTTAAAGAACAAATATTAGAGCTACACTTATCAGGATGATAGATACATAGTTTACCCAGTTCGCGACATCCGGCTACCCGATCCACACCGCGAACAGCGCCGTCACGGGCAACAGTACAACGTCATTCGATCTGCTGCTACGAGTTCCATGCTAGACTTCTTCTTTTCTATCTCTTCTTTTTTTTCTACATCCATCTTACTTCGTCTTCCTTTCTAAGCTTTTCTTCTTTTCAGAGACAGAGCCCCCCTTAAACGAGGGACCTTTAAAACTCATATTATGGGTCGAAACCCCAAAAAATGAGCTTCTGCCACGTGAAAAACAATAGATGGTTAACACCCATTTGACTCATAAATTATGTGTTGGAAGCCAGATCACATTCTGCACCGCACCATCAGCTCCGGCCGACGCCATATGGTCGCACATTATTTTATACATAAATAACATTCATATTTTCATTTATTCTCTTCTATTAACTCACCAAATTTCAGCTTCTAAGTCCATTTTTAGACTTTTGGGGGGCGGGGACCCCGCCCCCTTAGACGTAGCAGCTTGAAACATTGGATGCAGCAATGTTGCAACATAATAAAGAAGCTCTCGCCAAGTTGAAGAGGATACAGTCTCTAACCACCTCTTTGCTAAGATGTAAATTTGGTCGTTCATTTTCTTCACCATCATAAATGACAACCCCCAGCGGGGCTATGGGGACTCTGGCGTCGGGAAAGTTAACTACGGGACATCTACATTTTTTTGAATGTTACATAATATCTACCCAAGATTTGACACCCGCCAATGAATAAGCGTCTTAAACGAAAAGGGTCGTATTTCCCTCTTACCTACGAAATATTAGACGTAGTTGAATAAGCAGTATCTACTAGTAACTTACACAACGGAGCTTGAAACACACGGCGCTCGGCAATCAGCGTGCAATCGACTCGTCTCATACCTCTAAACATACTAGACGGACACTAGTCTCTGGCTGTCCTTACATAGCCCTCCAGAAACAAAGTGACGATGTTGTACAGGAATTTCATTTAGAAAAGGCGGGAGTTTAGACGGGTTAATATTTCTCAATAACTAACTCTTTTTAGAAATGAATCGAGATTCAGTACGTAAACCACAGAAATCGATCAGCAGTGTCGGGGATATTACTAATCGAGGATACCAAATATCAAGGTGAATATTCTATAAACAGATAAACAATATCATCCACTGCAGTAATAGTCCTTGAGAATAATAATGGGGTTAGGAGAGCGAGCGTACTAAACTCATAGAAAGAACCACATGATCTCTATCTCTTCTTAATATACACCAATCGTTTCCCCGTACCTTAAAATATATATTTATCCATCACAATATTTTGAATATCTATGCCACCAGTAACATATCACATTGCCTAGAGAGGCTAGAAAAAGGGGTGGGTGCCAAGGTTAAACTGTAGAAGAACCTATCACTAGCATCTTCTTAATATACACCAAACGATGTTCCCCACACCTAGATAACGTATACCAAATAGACACTAAATAATCGGCGTGTATCGTATGACGTAACAGACACCATTGCTTTAGAGTGCTAGAAAGAGGGGGGTGGGATAACTCATACTATAGGAAGCCAAGGTTCTAGCACCTTCTAATAAACTAATCATTTCCCGTACCGAATAAATATGGTAGACAACTCACACGGGTGTATTGCTATCAATATAGGTCAGCACATGCTAGAAGCTAGAATATAGGGTGCATCTTTGCGGTTTTACAGGCTAGAAAACGGTCGCAAATGTAAAAATATACTACTGCAGTTATATTATCCGACCTTTCACCCCTTACCTCTCACCAACGCATCCTCTATCCCTCCTCATGTCCTCTCCATTTGGGAGATTACATAATATAACATACTGATCTCTATACGTTTCTTCCTCAGCACATGTGCTTCTCCAACTCCTTTCCGCGAACAAACTCACCACCTCTCGAATCGTTTCCTCTCTCTCGCTATAAACATGCCTATGACGTCAGTTCGCCAGTATTCCATTATGTCCCATTCCAAATTCTCCCACGCCTCCCTCACTATCCGGTTATCACTACGGTCTAAACGGATATAAACAGCCAGTGCTATAAAAACTACATCTCCAGCATCACTCCTGTTTTCATCTCTATAATCATCAATAATCGATATACTCGCACTCATGTTTCATATTCATACAACTATGCCATTTCTCATACAACTTTTCTATTGCAAATCTACCCCTACTCCATAATTACAAGTTTTATTAATAGTTCGTCCAGATCCATTTTCCTGTGCACCGAATCACACCACTTTTGCAGAGCCGTATGAACGCTAATAAAAGAATTCTCTTCAGATTCCAGCATCTTCTTCGCTTAGGAAGCTCATTTTTTAGTGTGGAAACAGAAGGTCACGTAACGTTCCTCTTTCCTAACCTCTTCAATATGATACCCGTCCTGTTCTTCTCGAGTGTCTCGGTCTTCTACCTTCTCTCTCAACCTCCTCTCCAATATTCTTTCGTATATTTTCGCAAGATGGTACATCAGGGAAATACCTCTATAATTATTAAAGCTTTCTGCGCGATTTCCTTCCTTTTTTTTTTAAAACCCTTATAATTTTTAATTCCGTATTAATATTTTTGGCCCTTTTTGGCCCCCACCCTTTTTTTCCCGGCGGCCCTTTTTTCCCTCTCTCCAAACACACGTTCATCAATCTGATGATTCTCCCTCTCAGCTCCTTATATATATATATATATATATATATATATATATATATATATATATAATAATAATATAGAAATATATATATATATATATCATTAATAATAATATAAATATATATATATTATATTATAATATATATATATATTAATATATTATACAGAGTCATATATACAATTAAAGTAGTAATTCATTATTTATGTAATTAATATATACCATATATATTTTATATATAATTATTATAAGTATAAAATATAATATATTTTGTAATATAATATACTATAGTAGTAATGAACTAGATATCTATTCTAGCTATATATAATAGTATATATATTTATTATTCAATATTTATTATTATTCTATTAGTATATATATAATTTTTAAATATCAGGTTTATACAGTATGTGACATCCGCATCCGTATCCTCATTCATTTATAGATCCGCATCCGCATCCGCAAACAGTTAAATTTTGACATCCGGTCCATCACAAATATATCCAAAAATATATTAAATTAGTATAAAATAATATATATATAATAAAATTTCTAAAAAAGCCAAAAAATATATTGATTTTTATTTATATTAGCAATATATTAATAATAATAATAAATCATATAAAGTGTAATATATATAAAATATACGATACTTAGAGTAACTAAAATCTTTATAATTAAAGGTGTATCCGTACGCATAATATAATCCATTTTAATAATTATAATACAAATATAAATTATTATAGAATATTGACCTATAATATATCAGGTGATATTAGAGAAAGATATAAGTATGAGTGTTTTTATGTTTTTGTTTTTTGTTGTCGAAGATGTTTTTAATTCAAACAGTTTGAGAAAATTGGATGAGAATATGTCTAAAACATTATCCACAACATTTCGTAAGGGACCATTATCAAAATATTCCTACTGAACATTGCGATATATTCTAGTAACATTCTTAAAATTCAGGGGGATATTCACAGAATGTTCTCAGCTAAGTAGTTAAATAAACATCTTTCATGTTTTCCTCACATTCTTGGAACATAATGTGAACATCACGGGATCTTCCAAGAACATTCTCAATATAATATAGTTGTTATCGTTTTTGTCACTTGTGTTTACGCTCGATAAGAAATTTTGTACGAAAACGGCTTTAGACCATTTTCGTTTTTGTCATTTGTGCTTACGCTCGGTAAGAAATAAGCCTTTTTCGTTTTTGCATTTGTGCTTACGAAACGTAAGAAATGCTAAAGTTTGCGATCGTTTTTGTCAAATTTTGCACAAATTTAGGAAAATGCTCACTAAACGTAAGGAATTTCCTAAATTCTGTCAGGTTGCTATTTCCAAATCAAACGGAGCGTGCTTTATTGCCGAAATTCAGCACAAGCAGGCACATTATCTGAAGTTATAGATTATGTACAGACATATTATTCTAATAAGCATTTTCCGTAATTGAGACGGCCAGTTTACATAGGCGTATAAAGGGGCGCCCGAATTTGATATTGTCACTTAAATATAGAAAATGTTTCAATCACCCTGAGTAACAGAAATTTATAGTAAAATATGCTTTTCTTTAAATCTAATTTCTTCAAATCGACATTCTTCCAAATCGACAAACTCTATCACGCAATAATTGATCAATTATTTGTAATTAGGGATGGCACGGAAAAAATCAATTGAATTTTTCAACTGATTTTTTCACTTGATTTTTTGCTCCAAAAAAATCATGATTTTTTGCTTTTTTTGATTTTTATATATATATTTTAATTTTTTTTGGATATTTAAGCGATTTAATTTCAATAGAAATAAAAAATTTGAATAATAATATCATAGCAAGGCTACTCTGTTTCAAATTTCTACACTATAAAAATGTCAACAAAAGATCATGTTTCAAACATGTTTCTTTTATTTCTGATGTAATATATTATCATTATTACAAATAACACTCTTTAGTGTTGCTATTTCATTGTGTCATAGACGCGCCCTATTTTAAGATTTTGAACTCAGATATAGGGCCTAGGGTTAAAAATAATACTTAATCGAACTTAAAAAAAAGTTTTTTTACAAATTATATTTCGCGTGACGTCACGATTCTCAAAAAATCCAAAATTGATTTTTTTCTCAAAAAATCCCCAACCCTGTTTGTAATATAAACCATTTATTTTTTTTATTTCTGGTTATTCCAAAACCACATACTCCATCACAACAGCTGATCAAAAAATTTGCAAACAAACGTTCGTTTATGTACAAAATTTGTGCTAAAACGGATTAGCATTTCTTATCGAACGTAATTAAGCACAAGTGACAAAAACAATGACGGCTTTACTTACACAGTTTTAGCACGAATTTCGTGCAAAAACGAACACGATTTCTTACGAGGTTTGCATTTGTTTTACAAACAATTGGAATCAACTGTGATGGAGCCCGTCGATTTAGGATAAACAGAAACAAAAAAATAACAAATGGTTTATATTACAAATAAATGATCAACTATTGTGAAAGAGTTTATCGATTTGGAAGAAATTAGATTTAAAGCTGATTTTATTGAATGAAATATTCATCAATTCAAACGGGCCTACCGTCCCGCCATTTATTTTGTTTCCGTTTTTGGTAAGAACGTGTTAAATTCGGTAAGCACGAGAAATAGTAACCTTACAGAATTAAGGAAATTCCTTACGTTTTGTGAGCATTTTTTACGATTTTGCGCAAGGTTTGACAAAAACGAAAGCAAACTTGAGCATTTTTTTGCGTTTCGTAAGCACAAATGCAAAAACGAAAATGCCTATATTAACATACAGTAGGTCAGATAGATAGGGAAACTGGCAGAGCTGGGCGCGGCTATAATTTTTCGAGGTCCGTCATCGGCTATTCGGCTTTGCCACCTAACTAGTGCGTCGTCGGCTATCCGACTGCATTTTTGAAAACCTCAGTGCGGCATTAACTATGCGGCTATTCGGCTATCCTACGGCGATACCGTTAAATTACAAAGTAAACTTTTGCGCGATAACGAAAGCATGCCTTTACATTTTAAACCTTTATTTAAATATTTACAGATTTATTTAAATTTTTTTATTAAAATGTTAACTACATAAATAGGTTAAATACTTTCATACTATAAACTCTTCCTCCTCCATGTCCTCCTGGCTAATCACTTCCTGCAGGAGCCATATTTCCTTTGAGGAAAAGAAGGTCCTCAAACCTTTCCTCCTTCAAGGACGATCTCTTGGCCCTGAGGATGTCCCCACCCGCGCTGAAGCACCTCTCCACAGCTGCTGAACTAGGAATGGGGGTATTATATTTTATAAAATAGATCTATCCATATCTCCCTATGCTGGTTGGGGAAACAGGAACAGCCCGGATCTTCTTGAGAGGGCACCCACTCCTCCATGGACTTTCGTATGACGATTTCCACATCTTGTTGCTGGCTTGCTCTGCGTACCAATACTCTAGAAAACAATTTACTGAATAGGAGTGCGTCTGAATTGTGGGTTTCTTTTTCTGTTGGCTGGCCAAGCTGACGCTGTTTCTCAGTGGGTTTGATGGAGTCCCCTATCTTCCTCCACCATGTCAGGTGCAATGCTTTCTAGGGCCTTAAGGGTGAAGGAGGTTTGAAGGGCAGTGGCCATAAGGAGATCCCTATTCTGAAAGAGGTGGCCAAACCTCTTTTCATAGCCACTGAGGAGGCCTGTACTAGTGGCCTTGCATACACAAGATGAATATTTTCACTCTTCTCCTCAAGGCTGGTCTTCATCAACCAAAGTTGGGGTGGGAGGGTGCCCATGTATGCCCTTTTCTCCCCCTGAAGCATATCAAGACACTGCGCCACAGGCTGATGACCAATGTGTACTCGTTCATGACCTGAAAGAGTGAAATTAATATATTGCTTAGTTACGTAAGCATAATTTATTAATTAATAAAAATTTACGGAGCACGAGAGCGAAAATCGTATCTGTATGGAATATTGCGAATAGATCAAGAGTGAGGGTTGAACAATGGACAATCTGAGGGCGTTCTTGGCAGTTAGGGGATTGGAAAGATGAGGAATGAGTTTATCATGGAAGCGTGTCTTGCTGGTAGGGAAAAGACTGCCAAATTTGATGAGGATTTTGTAGATGGTTTGGACATGTGGAGAAGTGTTAAGAGAACACATATTGCGTTAGAAAGTGTATAGAGAGCACATGTGAGAGGTTTTGCCGTCGGACGAACCGGAAAAAAAGGTGGCATATATTCAGTTAGAGATTGTTTACGAAGTAGCGAGATGAGTTTGGGCAAGCGAAGAGCGATGGTACAGGTACAGAACAGGAATTAAGGGAGGGGGTTTGGGTTTGTGAGGAGAATTATAATTTAATAAATTTATTAATTATAAATTAAAAATATTAAAAGAGCAAGTGGCTACTTTAAAAATACTTTATATTTACCTCGACGTCTACCTTTGTGAGAGGGGAACCTCCCTTGGGCTGCTTGATGAGGATGGTGTTTATGGCATCCATTTGGTTTTCGACCCTTAAAACCTCCAGAAGGACCATCACACTATCATATAGGGAGTTCCATCTGCAGAAATTAAATATTAACTTTATATAAAATATCAAAACTGATAAAATGAACTTGTCTATAATTAATCGCAACATTTCTTACGCTAAATTTTCTTTTTTAATGTAACTGAAGGTTAATGGTTCACCACAGGAGGTCTTCAGTTTTCTTTTGGCGACAATCTTTGATCATGGTTAGGCACCACGGGGGCCCTGCTTCTGAAGGTTCCACAGGGCCTGGATCTTAGCTATGGTCCTCCTCCACTGTGAGCCCCCCCTGCTCCAGCCCTGTATATCACTCACATCTGTTGTCGCCAACAGATTGAGTGTGTGAGCACTGAATATTAGTAATTAATTCAAGAAAATTCAAAAGATTATTAGTTAAATCTAAATGACAAATCTTTATTTGTTAATACTTATTACTTAATAATATATTAATATATATTAGTAGCATTTAGCACTAGTTTTCGCGAATTCTAAGTACCTCAGCGGTGTTGAGGCGGCAGAATTGGGTTGTCACCCTCAGCCCTCAGGGGCGCTCCTGGAGATCCACAATCTCCCAAGTCAGGATAATCAGGGTCCATAGGAAGGTTCTCCTGGTCCTGGTTGGACTCACCAAAGGCGTTGAAGGCTGCCACTTAGTTGGTGCCATTGTCCGTAGTGGTGGCCTTCACCTTACCGTGGATGCTAAACTCATGATGAATCTCTGTGATTAGTTTCCCCAGTAACTGGTGAGTTTGCCTTTCCTAATAACAATAAATTTTATTGTTTTTAGTCGTGTAAATTAAATAATATTTGTCCCAACTGTTCTGTATGGTTATGAGACTAAGGTATAAAATGACCAAAATTTAACTTTTTAATTTTTCTTACCTTCACTGCCCTGAACCGCCAAAGTTGCATGGCACCTTTTGAGGTTGACCCTGTCAATCCAGTGGACTGTCATTCCCAAGAAGGACCTATTGTGGGCGGTCCAACTGTCGGCTGTAGTGGCCACCCACTTCTGGTGGAAGAGGTTGTTTATTAGTACTTTTATCATTCGTCTCCCCTTTTGCATCAAGCTTTTCAATATCCCTGCTCAAAGTCCTCCTTTGAGGTGGGGATGAAACTCGGGATTAATGAGGGAAAACATCTCCTTCGTGTTAAGGATCATCAGCTAAATCCAGTGGCATCATTGAATGAATGAACACCTAATGATTTGAAAAAGTAAATTAAGTAATAACATCGAATATATTTTAAATTTTTAAAAAAATATCTTTTTAAAACGTGAAGACGCTAAGTTGCCTCATATACCTAATTAAAAAAAAAATTAGTTCAATTAAAAATAACTAATATTTATGTTTCTGTAGATTTTTTTCACCTGGTGTAACCTTGTCATTGCTCTCTGCTGGCTGAAACTTTGACCTGAAGCTTCTCATTCCAGAGACATCTGACGCCATTGCGAGACTCACTCCTTCCCTTGAACTGGAGCGAACCCGCGCTTGCTAAAAGCCCTTCAATGGCTGCAGAGAGGTGAGGAAGAAGGTCATTGTGCATCTGTTCTTACACTTCCCCTCAAGCAAACTTTATTACAAATTTTTTAATTTTCTTTGATAACATTTTTTTAAAGTATCAAGACTTTATACAAGAGTGTTTTAATCTTGATAACTAATTAACTAACAACACCAGTTAGTATTCTCTACTGATTATCCTAAATTATTTAATTATAATTAT
This sequence comes from Trachelipus rathkii, assembly GCA_015478945.1. NCBI lineage: Eukaryota > Metazoa > Arthropoda > Malacostraca > Isopoda > Trachelipodidae > Trachelipus > Trachelipus rathkii. The sequence goes on along the minus strand of JABUQX010006519.1, from coordinate 6,668 downwards.
TTAAATTACAGTGACTCATTATTTGATAAGGGCCCGTATATGGAATGGTTTATTTCAAATAGTTTAACTCAAATTATTTTAAGATTTGTTTACACTTGGCAACACCAGTGTGAATCTTCCTAAGAGACACCCCATCAACTTTCTCATCAGTCCTCAAAAATTTTTTCAAAGATGAAGAAACTGAAATAAATAGAAATCTTCTAATTTTTTGAATTTGGAAAAGAAAAACATATTTAAATGTTCAATCATGAAAAAATTCAAAAAAGTTAATTACTAGATTTTATTTAAAGATTTAATTGTGGTTACTTTTATTCTTTACTCTTTACTAGCTCTTTAGTCTCTTTAGTCTTTACTTATAGCATGGAGGCGAGTTTCTTACCTCTCAAGATGAGCAAATAGCTTTTTCAACTCTTTGACGAATAACACAAAATACGTTGCCCTCTTGGACACCTTGAAGTTTCCAGGATCCCTCGTCCCTCACAATTCAAGGTAGCAGTGACAGATCAGTAAGAGATCGTTGGCTGTCCAGTCACACGCTCTCATTTAAAATGGGGAGCTGCTCCTTTAAAGCTACTACTGGCAAGCGGCTGAACAGTCTTCCAGGAACACCTCGGTCTAGTCACAAACTTGCCATGTAATTTAATTATAATTATATAATTTATTCTTTTTTCCTTTAGACCTGTTGTTTCATTACATTTCAGTATCTGATAAGTCCCGATCTTAATAAATATATAATATTTATATATAGTATATATATATTATATATATATATTTATATATATATATATATATATATATATATATATATATATATATATATATATAATATATATATATATAATATATATATTAGATATATATTATTAATGGTTATATATTATATAATTATTTAGTAATAATTTACTTAGTAACTAGTAAATACTAATCAGTAAATAGTAATTATAATTAATTATTACTTAATTACTTAGTAACATAATAATAATAATACCTAATTAATAAAATAATAACATGACAAGAACATCACAAAGGAATTTTGAATAAAACTGCGTGTTTAAAACAGGTTGCACTTTTCTTCTTTTAGCTTTTGACACATCTTATTCGTATTATTATAGAACTAAGACTGAAAATATTATTACACACTTATCACTACAATGATACGCCTTTTTCATACCAATATAAAACCCGTTTTCGAAAGTGACTTGTCAACAGCGAGAACGAGTTAGGGTTACTTAATTAATTTAAAAAAAAATTCCATAGCCGAAACGATAGCCGCGGAAAAATGCAGTGCGTCGTTGGCTTGTCCGACTATTTAAAAAAAATTTCGGCTACGACTACGGCTATAAGAATTGATATAGTGCGGCGTAGCCGATTAGCCGAATAGCCGAAAATCGTTGCGGCATGCCCAGCTATGGAAACAATATTTAAATGGAGCAACAGCTCAATCGATCACTGTAAGGCGGACAGAGAATATGGTCCGAAAATTATAAATTGGATTGAAGAACACAATTTTAATATATATATATTAATATATATATATATATATATATATATATATATATATATATATATATATATATATATATATATATATATATATATATATAAATATATTATAATATATAAAAAATGTGATATATAATATAGATTAATATATAAATATATATATATATAAATATATTATATAATATATAATTATATATATCATATATATATATATATATATTATATATATATATATATATATATATATATATATATATCAAAATCAATTTAAAGATGCAAAATGTGTGGTATCGGTAAAATTTATCGGCAAAATTTTACCGATACTGATACTACTACTCACAAAATTTACGATATCGATACCGATACATCAAAATCTACCGATACCCCGGTATCGGTATATCACTAGTTGAATCCAATGTGCACAGGTTATCTTCGCTTTCAAACCCCAATACCGTCTGCTCTTATACCGATTCTGCAGGACACACCTCAGAATCCTAATTACTGGCCATTTGCAAACACAGTTTATAACATCCTTACTTCTTTCACCATTCCTTTGCAAAAGATGTTGCCTTTCTCTTATGACGAAGGGTATACAAATTGGCTATTCCCTGCTCCCCACATTTTCTTGGTCCTGACCTCTCTTTCCAAATCTAGCCACCCTGACGTCTTTTTAAAGGCATCATTCCTGTCTAATTCCGCAGTTCACGGTGAATTTACTCGTGTTTACTGACGGCTCTAAAACAGGGGACAGTATGGGTGGGTCTGCGGTCTTTCCTGACCGCAACATCTCCCATACCCTCCTCCCCCTCATGCTTCAATTTTTACTGCAAAATTAATGGCTATAATGATGGCCCTTTCTCAAATTCTATTCCTTAACCAAGACCACTCATGTTATTTATTCAGATTAGCTCAGGGAGCTTAAAACCCCTTATTCTTAAAACACAATGGTATCCGCTGTACAACAATCTCTTCGGCTGCTCCACTCCCGCAAGAAACAAATCATACTATGTTGGACCGCCTCTCATGTAGGGGTAACTGGCAATGAAATCGCCGATAGAGAAGCCAAAATGTTCGCCTCTTCTTTACGGAGCCATTCCAGGTACCTCCCGGATCCCATTCGACAAGGTCGCCTCCCATCAACTGATTACTATCCTGCTCTCCGACAACGGTCTTAGTGGCAAGAGTGCTGGATGAGTGATCAGCGTGGAGCGAAACTTAGACATATAAAGTCGAGCATTTGTGAGTGGTCCTCCTCCCATGCACCAACGAAATCATTCACACGAAGTGATACTTGCACACCTCTGTATTGGCTAGACCAACATAACTCAGAGTCACTATATGTCACAAGACCCTCCTCCCATCTGCAAATTTTGCCGTCGCCAAACTCGTCAATCTATTCACCATATCTTCATTGATTGTCCCCAATTGGACCCCATTCGCCGTCGTCATTTTCCTACTTTATGGTCCCTAACACCTTCTAAAAGGTTATCCAAAATCTTATCTGAATCTTCCCACTTTAGCATTAACTCTATTTTCTTGTATCTTCAAGAAATGAATAGTCTTTACAATATACATATATAATTCTGTTATGTAATGTTATAACTATTTTTAATGTAAGAATATATTTTTATATTTTATTTATCTTTGACCGAGTATTCATTTCGCCATTTAGATTTTCTTTGACATTTAAAATATGTATGAGCCAGGATCCACCCATGGAGTTGATTGTTCAACCCAGTGTGGCCGCTTCTTTGTGGGCCGTGGTTATATATATATATATATATATATATATATATATTATATATATAATATAATATATATATATATATATATATATATATATATATATATATATATATATATATATATATATATATATATATATATATATATATATATATAATATATATATATATATACAGGGAAAAAAACTTGTAAAAGAATTAAATTAGTGTATACTGTCTAAAAATTTTCTCTCGGCTATTTCGGAAAAGCCCGAGCTCCCACCTTTTATAACTTATTAAAAAATAGAATTATTCAATGGCAATGAATCTTACACTTTTTGTGCAACTTTTACATGATCTATTATATGGATTATGTAATATATTCTTTCATATGACCAATTTTCGCAAAAAATTAAACAAATTTTTATCGTAACTATGGTCAGAATTTGTAGGAGATCGACGTTTCTAAAATAATACTCGTGCTAAGCCAGAGCAGCCCGAGTGTAGAATGACCCATTTTATATATATATATATATATATATATATATATATATATATAGTATATATTATAGTATATATATATATAATATATATATATATATAATATATATATCATATATATATATATATATATATATATATATATATATATATATATATATATATATATATATATATATAGTGGGGGAAATAAAAGGGTGTTCAGGACTTTCCTTGGAGACACATGAAATCCCACTGGTCATAAATGAAAATTAAAGATTTAAAAATAAAATATTTAATAAAATATAAAATTTTCATATATATTATATATAGATATATATACATATCTAACATATATTTACTTATATGTATAAAATATATTTATATAGTATAATACCTTATATATTTTTATATACTTAATAATAGTACTTTTTATATTTTTACAATCAATTATATAATACTTAATAATAAATGGTATGAAGGTGTGTAAATTATCGCATGTTCAGTGAACGAATTAAAGTGTCACCTAAATAATATTATATATATATATATATATATATATATATGATATATATATATAATATATAATATATAGTATATATAATAATACCTCTATATATATAATATATTATATATAATATATCAGCTGGTCTTTGTTCACAGCTGATTTAATGGCAATATGATTATATATAATATAAAGGAATTAGATATGAAAAGGATTAATTGGACTGAGGGAAATATTAAATCTGTCCTCCAAACTGGGACTACCTCCCTCCCTGACCTCCATGCACGGTTACGTTGATACTGAATTTTAGAAGAATTAAAATTTAAAACCTTATTATATAAGATTAGGGCAGCTCATTATACCCAGTGGTGAGCCACCAATATTTTAACAACCGGTTCTATCCTTTGCCATGAGGCAAAAACCAATTCCCTTTCCTGAAAAAAAAAACCGGTTGAACCATGTTCCAGCTCACTGGTGACTGGTTATATACCCCATGTTACTTACTACCCCCTCCCCCTTTCGTTATCCTACCCAACAAAATAATAATTTTACACAAACTGTAAAATAAAGAAAGCAAAAATTAAATTATATGAAAGTAAAAATTAGATTTTTTCGTGATTTTTAACCAAACGAAACCGTAATGAATATAACCACAAACAACTCTTATAACTATCAATGAAACCATAAAAGAAAAAAAAAATAATTATGAGATTGAAGGAGGGGGGGGGGGGCGAAGAGATTATTTCCCCTAAAATAAAGAAACATTTAAATAAATAAAATCATCTTAGGTCGCCTTATTATTATTAGTTATTTATTAAAAAATAAAATTAAAATATTGAAATTAAAATCAAAATGAATTTAAATATTTAAAATAAAAAATTCATTGATTAATAATAATAATAATAATAATAATAATAATAATAATAATAATAATAATAATAATAATAATAATATTTTTGAAATTAAACTTTTTTTATATATATAAATTAAGGAATCAACAAGAAAACATAAACTAGGAAGAGTAATTTGCTGTAAAATTAGTAGCCTATCATGACAAGATGGGCCTCGATAGGAAGAATTTTTGTTTCGATTTGCAAGTGGTGGATAGATGTGTAAAGGAGGCAGTCTGTTATTCTTCTAAGCAGGGTTGGCAAAAATCCATGGATTTTTGGCTATTTGACTCTTATAATTTTTCATATAAGGGTCAAATAGCCAATTAACCATAGCAACAAAAAAAAAACAAATATTCATGGCTTGTTGCCAACCCTGCTTCTAAGAGCTTTGTTTTGAACGATCTCTAGTTTTTGGATGATGGATTGTGATATTGTGGGAGCCCAGGCGGGTGATGCATAGTTTAAGATGGGATGGAGGCATTGTCTGTATACTATTGTGAGGGGGACCTTGTATTGGCCAAAATTTGCTCCGGTTAGTGTTTTCATCGCATTCAACTTATGTGTGGCTCTGAAGGAAATGTTTATGTGGGAGTGAATATCGTGTGTGTGTTTCCAAAGTTAAGCCAAGGATGGTAGATTGTTTTTTAAGGGGGGAGGGGGGGGAAGTCTGCTGTTTGAAAGGAAAACTGTTGATAGGTATTTGACTTTCCTCTCCCTCAGGTGTGAGCAATGTGATAAGAGATTTATGGGGAGAGGTGAACATTATATTTGTTGCCAACTCATGTACCAATCAGTTTATATATTGCTTTAGTTCTTGTCTTCTGTATTTACAGAAGGACTTTGAGCTGTGATTGCTAGGTCATCAGCATAACTATTGATTTTTAAGGAGGGGGCTGTGAGTTGTTGTAAATCGTGCATAAAAGGGGATTCCGTTGTATAACCTGTATGTACGAGAGGTGTGGCCTCCTTTTAGCTGAGCGACTGGATAGGAAATTTGCTTTTATTTTATTTTCATTAATGTTTAATCGTGCATAAAAAGATTAAAGAATGTTGATGATAGGATGACACCCTGAAGGGGACTCCGTTGTATAACCTGTATATAGGAGAGGTGTGACCTCTTCTTTTCATTGATATTTATTCCCGTGTTTAATATTTTGTCTATTAAGAAGTGACGTAGTACTGTATCAACCTTGCTTATATCCATTGCTACTAGGAGAGTGTGGAAGGGTAAGTAGTATGGTAATGGGGTGTTTTTGTATGCGAAACAATGCTGTGTATCTGAGAGGGGGGGATAAAAGGGGAGATTCTATTTAGGAGTGAACCTTTCGAGAAATTTAGATATTGTAGAGAGTAATGATATAGGTCTATATGAGGCTTTGTTGTTGAATGGTTTGTTAGGCCTAGTGGTTAGAGCATCCGGTTATTGTTAACTCTGCGACGCGGAGTCCAATGTTCGAATCCCGCTGATGGAGAGTAAAATCTCCTGTGACTCATTCATGGTGAAATAGTGTTGGTTCGCCAAGCCCTATGATGAATATTTAGGTTAGTACTGTTATGGTTTTG
>JABUQX010006518.1:0-12149 GCA_015478945.1 Trachelipus rathkii | reverse complement strand
TTGCTTTCTCTCTTTCTTTCTTTCTTCTTCTTTCTTCTCTTCTCTCTTCTTTCTCTTCTCTCTCTTCTTCTTCTTCTTTCTCTTTCTTCTCTTCTTCTCTCTTCTCTTCTTCTTCTTCTTCTCTCTTCTCTTCTCTTCCTTTCTCTCTCTCTCTTCTCTCTTCTTCTCTTCTTCTTTCTTCTCTCTTCTCTCTCTTCTCTTCTCTCTCTCTCTCTCTCTCTTCTCTCTCTCTCTCTTCTTCTTTTTTTTTCTTTTTCTTTTTTTTCTTCTTTTCTCCTTCTTTTCTTCTCTTCTCTTCTCTTCTCTTCTTCCTCTTTTCTTCTTCTCTCTTCTCCTCTTCTCTTCTCTCTTCTCTCTCTCTCTCTCTCTCTCTTTTCTCTCTTCTTCTTCTTCTCTCTTCTCTTCTCTTCTCTCTCTCCTCTTCTCTCTCTTCTTCTCTCTCTCTCTTTCTCTCTCTCTTCTTCTTCTTCTTTCTTCTTCTCTCTTCTCTTCTCTTCTTCCTTCTTTCTTTCTCTCTCTTCTTCTCTTCTTCTCTTCTCTTCTTCTCTCTTCTCTTCTTCTTCTCTCTCTTCTTCTTCTTCTCTCTCTTCTCTTCTTCCTTCTTCTTCTTCTTCCTCTTCTTCTCTCTCTTCTCTCTCTTCTTCTCTTCTTCTTCTTCTTCTTCTTCTTCTTCTCTCTTCTTCTTCTTTTATACATTGAATTGACTTTTTCTTTTCATAATTTCTTCATCAAAATACTAAAATCGGTTAGAAGAAGAAGAAGAAGAAGAAGAAGAAGAAGAAGAAGAAGAAGAAGAAGAAGAAGAAGAAGAAGAAGAAGAAGAAGAAGAAGAAGAAGAAACTTGAAGCAAGTTTGGCCTCTGTCAATAAGCACGTTTGATACATACTTGCATAAAATTTACAGGCTTGCAAGGCAAATTTGCATGTTGGTCGTGGCAAACTTGCTGCTCGTCTGAAAGAAGTTGAAAATGTTTACTGGGATATATATATATATATATATATATATATATATATATATATATATATATATATATTATATTATATATATATATATATATATATATATATATATATATATATATATATATATATATAAATATATATATACGGTATATATATATATATGTTGGTTATGTTATATATATATATATATATATATATATATATATAGTTATATATATATATATATATTATATTTTGGTGTTCTATTTTAGTGTTCTTTTTAGTGTTTATTTATATAGATTTAGATATGTGTGTGACGTTATAAAATTAATATATATATATATATATATATATATATATATATATATTATATATATTATATATGTATATATATATATATATTATTATTATATATATACATATATATAGTATTATTATATTAACCCTTGTTTATGTAAATGCTGTAGTTAAACTCTTTATTTTACATATACTTTTTGCACATTTAGCATTACAATTAAAAATATCTAATTTAAAACAGTAGAAGAATTAACTATAGGGCAGGTGCACGTTGAAAGAGCAACATTTGCACAAGTCCTCTTTCTCACGTATTGTTCTTCAACGTGCTTAAAATGCCAACTAAATTAAATCTTTTAACGTCTGTGGCTGTGGCGGAGGCTACAGGTAGCTCTGAACCGTGCCACCTTGGATTTTGCTGCTAATAGCTTAAATCTGGCCATTCGATTATCAAACTGATATGAAGCGAAGAAGTTATCAAATGACGGGGAAGGAAGGAGCGTCCATTATTAGCTGAAAAGGGGTTGTTCTGTGTAAAATGTTATCTCTTTCACCAAAGCCGTAATATATTTTTCGTAATTATGAGTTTTGGATTATCCTTCATTTCCCATTTTCTATAACTTTTTAGGTTCACCTAATATATATTAGTGATGCAGGTAACATTCGCATCCGCATATGGCAGTGGTGCTGACTTTGTGATTGTATTGTGATCTGTGAGTCACTAGAGATGAGTTCTGGTTGTCGTTTCGTAAGTAGGAGAGACAAATGACTACGACAGATGCAAATATCAGCATACCTACGACTTACGAAACGACAACCAGAACTCAACTCTAGTGACTCACAGATCACAAAACAATAACAAAGTCAGCACCACTGCCATGCATCCTCTCGTACACATTCCTAACCAACATAAAAGAAAAATAATAGAAACTTTTTGCATAAATCAGTTTGACTCCTATAATACCCTCAAAGATGAACACACCCTTGATAAACACAACACCCTACAACACAAGCTATTAACCCATCATTCAATTACAATCAAAAATATAATACAGCAATTTGAAGAAAAACTTCCTCACACGAATAGCAACACACCTAACAATAACCCCCTTTCAACAATAATGGTTTAACTCCCCTTCCCTTCTCCCCGCCATTGTCTTTCTTCGTTCATAGTAGTTTGAGGATGATTGAGGTTTTCAAAATTTAAATATTGCTAGCAAAAAGAATCCAAAGATTGTTGAAAACGGTTCAAGAATACCTGTAGCCTCCACCCATGTCACAGACACCTATTGGAACGTTTACAAGATTTTAATTTAGTTGTAATTTTAAGCACGTTGAAAGAACTAATACGACTGAAGAGGTTTCTGATGAAACGAAAGCTATCTATATAAATATTCTCTTTTCAACATGCACGTGCCCTCTGGCGAACCCAACATTCTACTGTTTTAAATAGATATTTTTTAATTGTAATATATTAGTAAGAAATATATAAAAATAAAGTTTTAACACACCAAAGTTTGCATAAAACCAAGGGTTAATAATAATACTACATAAAAACTGCGAAGAAAAGTAGAATACTAATAATATATATATATATATATATTATATATATATATATATATATAGTTATATATATATATATATATATATATATATATATATATATATATATATATATATATATTATATAAATATATATATATATATATATATATATATATATCAGGCATATATATATATATATATATATATAAATATATATATATATATATATATATATATATATATATATATATATATATATATATATATATATATATATATATATATATATATATACGTTATATATATATATATATATATATATATATATATATATATATATATCTATATTCACGTATATATATATATATAAATATATATATATATATATATATATATATATATATATATATATATATATATATATATATATATATATATATATATATATATATATATATATACATATACCAACCTAATCTTACATCAGCTCCCAGGAAGGCACATAAGCCTGTCAGCATGACCAACTCTCCTTCTTTCCATTCGTCCCTATATTCGAACCCATATATATATATATATATATATACATAGTTATATATATATATTATTAAGTTATATATATAGCTATATATATATATATATATATATATATATACATATATATATATATATATATATATATATATATATATATATATATATCGGATAAAAAAATATCAATATCTGCAGATGTGGATGTGAATGTGGATGTCTAATTTTTCACATCAAAAACTTAAAATTTAATTCCCATTCCTATATATAAAGGCTACAGGTTTTTATATATGTATATATATATATATAGTTATAGTATATATATGTTATATATATATATATATATATATATATATATATATATATATATATATATATATATATATATATATATATATATATATATATATATATATATATATATATATATATACCGTCAATTGGGGTAATGTGAACCGATCCGGGCTTGTGTGAATAATCCAAGATAATGTAAACACTTTTATTTTTTTTCCTAATTTTTTTTTGTGTTGTTACAATCGAAATTGATTAGCTTTAAGCATATATATATTAATTATGTAAATTAAAATTAATTAAAAATATTGTGTATTGACCATAAAATTTTTCTTTTCCTTAGATATATTTGCATATATTTGACACAAAAAATATTTATTTTTACTAAGGTAAAATACGTTTAGGAATATATATACAACAGAGTTCAGATCCCTCTAATTTAGATAGCCTTTTTAAAACTAACAAAGGTGAGTATTTATTATAAAGCATAAAATATATTTTTTTGTAGTTTTTGAAAAATACTTGTTTTACTAACCCGAGGTAATGTGATCAGTGTGTCAGGGGTAATGTGAACAAGGCTGTGACTATAATTTTATATGCAAAATTAATATTCTTGTATAGGTTTGTTTAAAAAACTTTTATATATTTATCTAAAAATCTTTTGGTTATTTTCAGATGCCAAGAACATACAGATGAAAAGAAGAATGCACTAAATATACATATAAAGAAGATAACATGGTCCGGGCGTGTATGGATGTTGAAGATGGAATGTCAATATTAAGTGCAGTAATGAAAAACATTGTGTCTGTAGCCACACTACGAAGAAGAGTTTAGGGACTAGTTAAAAACCCAAATGAAACTGGAAAGACGACGAGTCTTCTTCCTTTTGAAGTAATTGCAGAACATTTTTTTAACAGTACTTGGGGATTATGGTCTGGCACTTATTAAACTGGAACTTAGGCAATTTGTTCAGCAGTATTTAAACTCAAAAGGTAGGAATGTAGCTTGTTTTAAACAAAATATTTCGGGTGAAAATTGGCTTACTCTGTTCCAAAATAGGAATGATAAGGCCCTATCTAAAAGAAAATATCAGAACATCAATAGGAAGAAGGCAGCTGTTAACAGGAAAAAAATGGTGTCTGAATATTTTAACAACCTAGAGAAGACATTAGAAGGCGTTAATCCAGAGTATGTAGTAAACTATGATGAGACAATCCTGGTAGACGACACTGGAACACACCTATTGATATTCCGTAAAGGAAGCAAATGCACAGAACGTGTGCTGAGCACTTCAAAAACAGCTGTTTCAGTTATGTTGCTTCAAGTACTACAAAAAAAATGCTCTCCTCTTACGTTGTTTATAAAGGGGATCGCCTTCTAGATTCTCATATAGTAGATTGCTCAATACACTGCCAATATAATGTAAGCAAAAGTGGCTGGTTTGATGGTGCCATTTTCTTGGACTATCTTAAAAAAAATGTGATTCCGTTCTTCAACCGGATTTGCATTGACAAAAATGAAAAGAAAATCCTAATCGGAGATAACCTTCCCAGTCACATGTCTATAACAGCCGTAGAGACATTACACACTAACTATACAAATGATCTTCCACATAATTTTTTACACACTTGCTCCAATTATTAGAAGTTTCAGTCCTTCATCCCTTAAAGGTACAGTGGAGGAAAGTAATGAAAAACTTTAGGATAGGTGTTGGAAGAACTTGCACAACTTTCCCAAAACATAAGTTTCCCAGGCTCAAAACAGAACTTTTTAACAACATGAAGGACGACTGAAAAGAATCTCAATTTCTAGGTTTGAACAGGAATTGAGTCCTTTCTAAGATGATTGCTATCACCATCAAAAACATTCAGACCACAAAATGTAAGCCCATAATTTATTAGTTATTTTAAGGCAAAAGGAAAGGAGTCTGTAGAAATAGTACCAAGGAAGAGAGAAAGAAGAAGAATAAATATCCAGCCAGGTCAACCCATTTATACTTTTGATTTACAAGCTGCCTCCACATAAAATGAAACTGAGATCGGTAATAGTAGAGAAGGTAGGGAAGATATAGAGAAGAAAAGGGGCAATGTACCAGCTACTGAGGTAGGGAATTATGTTTTGGTGAAGTTTGAGGGGGAAAATTTTAAGCCTTATTGTTACGTTGGTAAAGTGTTAAGAATAAATGAAGAAGCTAGCAATGTCCAGGTTAGATTTCTAAGAAAAACTGAAAGCAATCAAAAATCAATTGAAGGAAGTGTAGTGTGTTCAAGGAATCTTCAAATGAAGATATAGGAGAAGTACAAATGGATCAAATAGTGAAAAACGTAAAACTAATTGACTTTAGAAGAGGAATCTTCACTTTTAAAAAAACATTTGGATCCATTTCTCTGAGATAAAGCTATTTTTACCCACATGTGAAGTCTGTTCACATTACCCTCAATATTCTTGATCACATTACCTCGAGCAAAATTTCAAAAACGTAAGTTTATAAAAATTTCTTAAAATTATCATTAGTATAATTTTTATTTTATTTTTTATAATGAAAATTTGTTAAAAAGATTGATTATATTTCAATTTTCAATCATTAATAAAATTGTCATGAGAGTTCTCACGACCAACAGAAATGATCATGATAAATAAGCCAACACAGTATTTTTAAACCAGCGGTAGAAAGAGTCCTTAAAGTCAACTGAAATCTGCTACGGTTCAACCCGCAGGCGAAGTGGTTTCAAATAACGGAGGGAAAAACCATTAGAATTTCCTCGTCGGTAGGAATAACGACGGAGAAAAGGTCGTTAGGATTTCCCTCATTGTTAAAAGAGAAAATCGTTAGAAAGTCGGCAAACAGAAAACTTCCTAACGAAATGTTTTTTCCTTCGCCTATCTCAAAATATTGGTCAACGGCTATGAAAAGAAGGAAACTTGCGGTTTGGTGGAACCCAAAGATAAAATGCCATGTCGAGTTAAGGAAAAGTTTAATTAACCAACTGTCAAAGAAAACTTGGAAAACAGTTCAAAGGGGCGGAATTTTCTCACAAGAAATAGTCAAATTTGATTGTTTTTTTTTTTGTAACAAGAAGTGGACGTCACAAGACATAAAGAGGAAAGTTAATTTGTCGAGGACAGGAGGCAAACGCAGCCCATCCAAAAATACTGACCAAGGGGAACCCGCGGGCATGGAAAGAAATGCCAATGGGAGGAGCCTTGATTTTTACAGTAAGAAAATTTTTTGCTTGTAAGGCAGTCTCAAGATTTTAAAGTTCTTAGTTTTAGTGGCTTTTTAAAGCACAAAAGGAGAATCTCTAGCTGAGGCAATACTTCGAAGGTTGAAATAAATAGTGACTTTCTGATTGAACAACATGACGGTTCAACAGCAATGAAGAAAAGTTATATTGAGAAGTCAAGCTGTCGAAAATATCCAGCGGCATTGTATGTCCATTGCTATTGACATATTCATATGGATTTCAGTACATTAGAAACTTTATTGTCTCAGTGGAAAGAAAAAGAAAAAAAAAAAAAAAAAAAAGAAAGAAAAAAATTTAAAAGAAAAAATAGGAAAGAGTTTCTCATGGATGAAATGAGCAAAACTAACAGGAATGTTCGGAACAAGGCGGGTGGAAAGTTACGATAGATTTTTACTATATAGAAAAAGTTTTTAAAGCAAATGTTGAATCTTTAGAGGAGTTTGAGATCATCAAGATTGAACCTTCAAAAAAAAAAAAAAAAAAAAAAAAAAAAAAATTTGGATGCTTGATTAGAAAGATTTTCGAGGAAACATCTCTGATTTTTTTTTTTAAAACATTGTGGAAGTTGCAACAGAACTGCTTTCTGTTAATGAATATATGAATATGCCGCGTATCGTAATCAATGTAATATGAAAAAACTAAATTGAGCAATTGCAACTACATTTCTTGGATGATTTTTTAAACTGTTAGACAGCAAGTTCGTAAGCCAAAGATCCACACCTACCACCTGTAAAAGATTTCATATATATATATATATATATATATATATATATATATATATAGCATATATATATATATATATATATATATATATATATATATATATATATATATATATATATATATATATATATATATATATATATATATGGTCAGCCTTTAGATTAGGGGACACCTGTGTCTAAAAAACTACGATAGCTACATAAAAACTGAATAAATTTTTGAAATCAGCATGCATTTTAATGCTGGAAAAGGAAGAAGAAATAAAATGAAGGGCCATAAAAAAAGTATATAATAATAAAAACGATATAGTGTACGATAAGTTCCAATTGAAATACAGTTTTTGGTAAACGAAAATATAAAAGAGGACGAGGAATGGTGAAAAGTCGATGGTTCATAGGAGGTATATAAAGAGGATCAGGCAAATGTTTTTTAGTACCAGTAATGAGCAGAAGGAGTGAAATGATAATGAAATTAATAGACATACATAAAGCCAAAGACATCAATTATAATAGGTGAGTGGAAAGGCTACAATTGTTTAAAGAAGAAAGATGTTATTCACTAAAACCTAACGTAAAATAAATTAACATAACGTAACCTAACAACCAAACCTTACCTAACCTAAGGTAACCTACTGTTGTAAACACTACTCTCTCTCTCTCTCTCTCTCTCTCTCTCTCTTCTCTCTTCATATATATATATATATATATATATATATATATATATATATATATATAATATATATATATATATATATATATATATATATATATATATATATATATATATATATATATATATATATATATATATATATATATATATATATATATATATATATATATATATATATATATATATATATATATATAAACTACCGAAAACATGAATAAAAAACAATGTCTTTCATGCACAAGTAAAAAGCAAAAAAAAAAATCTTTTTTTTTCTCTGTCTCGCTGCCAGAAGCACTCTCGCTGTCTCGCTGCTAAGAGAATTACAATTCCAGACGTTAAGATGTTATTCAGGCGTAAAAAGCTTATTTGAACTAATAAATTACTAATATTTAAGGTGTTATTAATGATTAATAAAATATTTTTTTCTATTCCCGCATTAAAATATTTGTAGAATTCAAAAATGTATTAATTTTTTTTCCAGCTATCGTAGTTTTTTTAAGATACAGGTGTCCCCTAATCTGAAGGCTGGCATTCTCAAATTCAATCGTGCGTCTAGCAACTCTCGATTTATGAGATGA
Organism: Trachelipus rathkii; assembly: GCA_015478945.1. Lineage (NCBI taxonomy): Eukaryota > Metazoa > Arthropoda > Malacostraca > Isopoda > Trachelipodidae > Trachelipus > Trachelipus rathkii. The sequence continues at coordinate 3,332 of JABUQX010006518.1, read as the reverse complement.
AAGTCGTTTCTCATTCTTGTGATTTTTTTAATCCATATCTACGAGCAAATATTTAGTTTTTAGATATTTAGACCTAATATTTAGTTAGGTTAGGTTAGGTTATCTTAGGTTAGGTTTGTATTAAACAGGAATACTGTAAAAAAAAACTAGCAACTCATGCTCATTCTTTAAAAATGCAAATAAATCTGTTAACAACATTATTTCTACCGCTGTAATATAAAAAACTTATATCGTACAGACATTAATTGCATACCGCACTCTGTTAATATGAAAAAAAACTTATCGGTACATCGCCTAAAACTTTTTATTTAATTTTTTATTACTTTTATGTTTATATCAATTTAGCTAATTTTGTACTTTTCATAACTAAAAAATTTGCTCGTTGATTCCAAAAAAGTATCAATTTGAGGCGTGTAAGCCTATGTAAGTTTTTTTTTAACTATGTGCGTCGCCTAATCTAGAGGCTGATCAGTTAATTATTAGTTTATTTATTGTTTATTTTTTTTGGGGGGAGGGGAGGGGTTTTCGTAACTAAAATCACGCTCTTGATTCCAAAAATTGTTTTCCTTTTTTGCAACTATCGTTGTTTTTTAACTATGTGCATCGCCTAATCTGGAGACGGGCATCAATATAGTAGGATATATAGTATATATATATATATAGATACTTATATATTATTATATGATATATACAATATATATATAATAATATACTATATATATATATATATATATATATTATATATATATATAAATATATATACTATATATATATATACTAAATATATAGGATAAAATATTCATTTAAAAATTTATAAGAATTTTGTAAAACAAACCTGAAATCTATACATCATTATTTGGAATATTAATGATTTTCAGCATACTGTAACATCACAACGTACACCAGAAAGCCATTGTCTAACTCAGAAAAAAACTCAAAACAGTAGGAGTTTCTCAAATTTACAGGGAGGAACAAGACTAACAGATCCTTGCGTGATAAATGAGCTGTTTCATTCATTGACTACACAATAATATATGTGCATAAGACTGTGCTATATTTCGTAACAACAGAAGAAGTTATCAAAATCAATTTGCTTTTAAGAGCAGTCAAGCAATATTAATTTTTCACCTATATAAATATAGACTTTTTTTTTTAACGGTAATGTTTGTGAATTGCTGTCATTGATAGAATTAATATTATCCATTTTATGTCCCTTTTTTTTCACAGGAAGTCATCAGCTATATATTATATAATATATAAGAATATAATATATATATATATATCAATTATATAGTATCATATAGTCATATATTCATATATATATAATATATATATACGTCATATATATATATACTATAGTATATATATAATATATATATATGGCTCATGTGGAAATAGCATAAATTAAAACATCGGATTTCCCTTGCCAAAGACACGAAAAATGCTTCCAAATTGCAGGTGTTTAAAGAGCCTATACTTGTGATATATACAAGTATTTGATACGAGACTTTCGTGCGCGAATCATAATACTTCAATTCGTAAGTTTCTAACCAAAGCTTACGAAATTTGTGCAAATTGCAATGCGGCGATAATTTCGATGGTTTAAAGACTTGCAAAAAAAACTTCGGTGATTTTAAACAAAAGACTGAATGCACAAATGGGAAACATTCATATCCCTTCACTTTTGATTTTAACTATTATTTTGATGGAATAATTTTGTTCTTCCTTCTTCTTCTTCAATTAATATTATTGTCAGACTAAAGGATCTACATATTTTTATTGATATTATTGACATTTGCCTTAAAAAACCGTTTCCAAATCGCTCTCATATATAAATATATAATTAAGTATAGTATATATATACATATATTTAATAGTACTATAATAATATATAACTATATATATAAGATAGTAATATATTATACTAATATACTATCTTCTATATATAGAGTATATATAGTATATAACATATATAGTCATACTATATATATAGTATATATATATAATAATAGTAATATATTACTATATATAAGTACGTATATATCTATATATATAATCATATATATATATATACGGTATATATATACTTATATATAGTATATATTTTGATATAATATATATATGATTATTTAATATATATATATATATGTAGTATATAGTATGATTACGTATATATATATACGTATATAGTATATATATAGTAATATAATAATATAGTATATATATATACTATACCTATATATAATATATTACTATACTATATATTATAGTTATATATATATAATATATAGATAGTATTATATATATAGTCATTATGTTATACTGTTATACTGTTATACTGTATATATCACTACTATATATAATATAGTATATATATATATAATATATATGATTATACATATATTATATATATTATATATATATATATACTATATAGTATATATATACTATATAGTATATATATATAGTATATTAATAATAGTATATATATATATATATATACTATATATATGAATATATAATTTTATTTTTACACTTGTCACCACCACTCGACGGGCAGACCCATCAAGGAGGGGGTGTTGCATGCCTCACAAATCAACAACTTAAAAGCAAAAATACTACGCAGCATGAAGCCACAGACGCAGCTTTAAGTGAGGGAGATTAAATTCAAGCAGAAAACACAGAGATGGAAGAGAATCCACAGAAAACAGATGTGGCAGGAAAGAAGGAAGCCACCTCAGCGAACTATCCTGGAGTTACCTACGTCAACCACAAAACTTATGTGCAGCACACAGCACCCTAGTGGATACGAGGGCGACGCTAAAGTGGAGGCAACAACGACGTGACAAAGGCTACCTCGAGACACCTGCCAGCCTGCGGGATACCTCATAGAAAAAGAATAGAGGCCACCAACATCGCGCCGCAAAGGAAGATCGCGTCAAGTGAACTGGAAAGACAGAAACGAGTTATATAAGCCTTTGCCTTTTTGACTCGACCACGTATCAATCAGCCGGGTGAAAACCAGCGAGCCCCCCCCAATATGGAGAAGCAAGGTACTACCATACAAGGGCGAGATGGAGGCCTGTATAAGCTGGAGCAACTGGGAAAGAGGGAGAAAAAGTGTCTAACTGCAGTTCTCGTAACACAAGAACTCCCAAGTTTCTTGAGGCCCGCCCTCAGGCAACCGTTGTGAGGTGAAGGGTTTCCCAAGACATATTTTTTGCTTCTATGTAAGCCAAGGATGTTTGATAATTGTGCAACAGAGAGGACGAGAAACCGTCGAAAGAGATAGAAATTATAAGGTGTCTTAAGCAGGAGATTATCTCTCTTTT
>JABUQX010006517.1:30000-35000 GCA_015478945.1 Trachelipus rathkii | reverse complement strand
AATTTTATATCATTGTGAATATTGTTAATAAAGTTTAATATTGTGTTTATATCTATATCCTGAGGTATTAAGGCAAAAACATCATCTACATAGCGGTACCAGATTATGGATGGAAATTTTGGGAAGATATGATAAGTTTCTATTAGTTCCATGAATATATTACTAAATACAGGTGAAAGAGATGATCCCATGCATAAACCAGAAATTTGTTTGTAATACCTATCCTGAAAATTAAAATATGAATGATCCAATGTGAGATTGATTAATTGTTTTATCGTATTAAAAGTAGGTTGTAAACTAATATTATTTTGGGAGAGATGGTTTTCTAGTAAATCCAAAGTGAAAGTTACCGGTACTTTTGTGAATAATGACACAACATCAAAACTGACTATATTATAATCTGAAAATTTTTTATTGTGTACAAGTTGTATGAAATGTTCCGAATTTTTTATGTGTGAGGATGATATATTGCCAATTAGAGGTTGTAGTTGGGAAGCTAGCCATTTTGATAGGTTCTTTGTAATACAATTTATGTTTGAAACTATTGGACGTACTGGCATGTTTTCTTTGTGTGTTTTTGGAATTGTGTAAAATCTAGAGAGTGTTGGAAGGTATGCATTGAATTTTTGAGTTAGGATTTCCTGATTAGGTAAAATTTTTAATAAAGAATTATTGAAAAGTTGTTGGGAGTTTTTTAGAGGGTTTTTGTTTATGGAGGTATATGTATTTTCGTCTTTAAGGAGATCTAGTGATTTGTTTAGATAATCAATAGTGTTTAAAATAACTATGTTATTACCTTTGTCAGAACGACTGATGGTTATATCCTTGTTCTTTTTTAAGTTAGACAGTGCATTAAAAAACCTTCTAGGAAAACCTGTGTGTTTCAGGAACTCTTTTTGTAATTGTAGTATAATGCCGAAGAGAATATCACTATTTATTTCTGGTTTTTTATTGTACTTTTTCCAGTTGTTGAAATTTTTTGTAAGTTGTATCCATGGATCATCGTTTGGTAAAGCAAAACTTAAGCCAAAGCTTAGTAATGATTTTTCTGTGGGGTTTAGATTATAATTTGATTTGTTAACAATAATAGATGAATTTGTTTGTAGGTTCCAAGGGCTATTTTTGAAAAGATCGTCTAATTTTGTTTTGAGATAGGTGTTTCTTAAGTTAACTTTTCGATCTCTAATATGATAGGCATAGTCCAAAATTTTGGTAAATAAGTTAAAGTCTTCGTAATTATTATTATAATATTGTTGAAGATGCTTGAACCTTTGTCAGAACGACTGATGGTTATACAATCTACGCGAAGAAAGTAGAAATCTTATTCACTACATTATGAACCCTGCATTCCAACAAGAGGTAATTCTATTTCTGAACTTAAACTACATCCTGAAAAAAGTGTTCTATAAATATCTTGATTCCTTAACAACTGCGAATCTTACAAAATGCAATATATGTTTTCTACAAAATTGTTTAAAAGATTGCATCATACCGAAAAGCTTAATTCCAAAATATATATATATCAACAGAAGTGACCCATTTCCAACTATTTACAATCATTTACTGAAAAACAAAATAGAAGGACTAAAACAAGAACTGAAGAAAAAATTTAGCAAAAATTACCAAAACTTCAAGCATCTTCAACAATATTATAATAATAATTACGAAGACTTTAACTTATTTACCAAAATTTTGGACTATGCCTATCATATTAGAGATCGAAAAGTTAACTTAAGAAACACCTATCTCAAAACAAAATTAGACGATCTTTTCAAAAATAGCCCTTGGAACCTACAAACAAATTCATCTATTATTGTTAACAAATCAAATTATAATCTAGACCCCACAGAAAAATCATTACTAAGCTTTGGCTTAAGTTTTGCTTTACCAAACGATGATCCATGGATACAACTTACAAAAAATTTCAACAACTGGAAAAAGTACAACAAAAAACCAGAAATAAATAGTGATATTCTTTTCGGCATTATACTACAATTACAAAAAGAGTTCCTGAAACACACAGGTTTTCCTAGAAGGTTTTTTAATGCACTGACTAACTTAAAAAAGAACAAGGATATAACCATCAGTCGTTCTGACAAAGGTAATAACATAGTTATTTTAAACACTATTGATTATCTAAACAAATCACTAGATCTCCTTAAAGACGAAAATACATATACCTCCATAAACAAAAACCCTCTAAAAAACTCCCAACTACTTTTTAATAATTCTTTATTAAAAATTTTACCTAATCAGGAAATCCTAACTCAAAAATTCAATGCATACCTTCCAACACTCTCTAGATTTTACACAATTCCAAAAACACACAAAGAAAACATGCCAGTACGTCCAATAGTTTCAAACATAAATTGTATTACAAAGAACCTATCAAAATGGCTAGCTTCCCAACTACAACCTCTAATTGGCAATATATCATCCTCACACATAAAAAATTCGGAACATTTCATACAACTTGTACACAATAAAAAATTTTCAGATTATAATATAGTCAGTTTTGATGTTGTGTCATTATTCACAAAAGTACCGGTAACTTTCACTCTGGATTTACTAGAAAACCATCTCTCCCAAAATAATATTAGTTTACAACCTACTTTTAATACGATAAAACAATTAATCAATCTCACATTGGATCATTCATATTTTAATTTTCAGGATAGTTATTACAAACAAATTTCTGGTTTATGCATGGGATCATCTCTTTCACCTGTATTTAGTAATATATTCATGGAACTAATAGAAACTTATCATATCTTCCCAAAATTTCCATCCATAATCTGGTACCGCTATGTAGATGATGTTTTTGCCTTAATACCTCAGGATATAGATATAAACACAATATTAAACTTTATTAACAATATTCACAATGATATAAAATTTACAGTAGAAAAGGCAATAAATAACAAAATAAACTTTCTTGACTTACAAATAACCTGGTCCATAGATCAATTCCCAACTTTCAGCATTTACCGAAAACCATCTTCAAATCCTTCATATATTCACTGGTTCTCCGCTCATGATTTTTCCACAAAAATAGCGGTCATGAGCAACCTATTCCTCCGTGCCTTTAAACTTTGCAGCCCACAATATTTACAAGCCGAAATTAACTTTCTTAAAAACATTTTTCTTAAATTAAAATATCCCCATAACCATATAAATAAATCAATACGTAAAGCAAAACAGAAATATTTAAAAAAAAAAAAAAAATTTATAATAACAATAGTTCATATTCTAACATATTACCTATTCCCAATATACCAAAAAACATCCTACGTAACTGCATTCCAAATTCCATACACACAGTAAAATCAAACAACATAATCTTGAAACACAGTTTAAAACCTTACAACAATAACCCAAACATAGATTCAGGCATTTATAACATCAAATGTGATAATTGTACACAAACATATATAGGTGAAACTAATAATTTTAGCATCCGTTTCTCTCAACACAAAGATGACCTAAAAAAAGACAGACAATCATCTTCACTCGTAAAACACCGACAAACTAATAACCACAAAATCAACACGAACAACCTCTTTATCATAAAAACGGTACAAAACACAGAAAACAGAAAACTGATTGAATCCTTCATCATTAAAAACACAAACAACTTCAATCTACAGAAAGGAGAAATTCCAATTGACGGAACAACTAACCTATACCTAAAAGAATCACGCTCTCTGGAAAAATTACTGAAGAAAATCAAATCTACTTAAAAAATGCCACATCGTCAAAAAGATCCATTCTCTCTACCCAAGTAGCCAAATAATTCAAAAGTAGCCAACCTCATCATGGAAAAAATTTTCAACCTCTAGTCCCGACGAAGTGTTTCGCATACGAACACGAAAGCTTGGCTGTCTAATTATTTTTATTTTTGTTATTCATAAAGTGTTCTTATTTTTGATATGTGTTAATTAAAGTTTACAAATAAGTTCTTTATCAATACCTCAAGGGCGAAGAAATATTTCAGTAAAATACAATCTACGCGAAGAAGTAGAAATCTTATTCACTATATATATATATATATATACTCAGGTAGATGTAAATTGCTGTGTTTTACTAATACTTCTTGCGAGGCTGTTAGTATAAGATTCAACTCCACAATGCTGGACACATTTGTTTGTGAATTTTCATCAGAATCTTCTCCCGACTTAGAAAGCATGGAATCAGTAATCACCTTTCACAGTCAGGAACCAAAAGTTTCAAACCAATTCCCAACCATCGTTTACTCTGCTGGTATGAATTAACTCTTGTTATTGATTAATCTTTTGTTTTAAAAAATGATCGTTCAGTATCTAGTAATTAAAAGAGTAGCAAATACATTATAGATACAAATATATAATTTTTTTTAGAGGCAGTGCTATGATAAAATAAAAGGAGAGTTGTTTAAAGTTTAATTGTTATTGCTATGGAGTTTTTATGATTGCTTAATATCCTCATGGCAGTGTAGTAATATTATCAAATGTAAAAATAAATGCTAGTTTATTGGGGTGGTCTACCTGAAATGCTTAATTAAAATTACTTTTAAAGGAATGATATTTGGATTAAAATTTTAACGGGATAATAGGAAAGGGTATAATTTGTTATTCAGTTCAATAAAAAATGGTGAATATACTGTATTTAAAGATTGATAAGAACTTTGTGAAAAATAGTATATATATATATTATATATATATATTATATATAGAAATATTTAAATATATATAATATAATATATATATATATATATATATATATATATATATATATATATAGAATTATTTATATGATTTAATATTATATATATATATATATATATATATATATAAAATATATAATATATATATATATATATATATATATATATATATATATATATATATATATACATATATATATATAATATATATATATATATATATATATATATATTATATATATATATATATATAATATATATATATATATATATATATATATATATATATATATATATA
>JABUQX010006517.1:20000-25000 GCA_015478945.1 Trachelipus rathkii | reverse complement strand
TTTATTAGGGTACTTGTGTTGTGAAAGGAGGATTGATTGTCTGTCTCCTATAGGATTAAGGTTAAGATAATTCGGCAGAGAGCGACATTCTGTGGAGGATAAACCAGCTTCTTAGGTGATTTAGATTAATCTGAGAAAGATTTGCTGCAGTGGGGCTACAGAGGTTCTGTATGCGTTACGGTTTATGTCATCTTGAGTAAGTAATTAGTTTTGAATTGGGAGTTTGGGGTAGGGATATCAGATTGTAAAAAGGTTAATCAGGGATGGATACAGGATGGCTTCCCCTGGGAGTCCATTTCTTACGTTTTTACAGTTTAGGTTTGAAGTTTGGCTGGATACCTGGCAGTGCGTGTCCAGATTTAAAATAGATAACAATTTTTTTTAATTGTTATGGAAGGCGTGAAGAGAATTTTTGAAGATGAATGTCTAAATGCATTGTTATTGAAAGGGTTGATATCTGATGTCAATAGCCAGGATTATTGTTCTGTTGGATGGTGTCTGTCCAACCCTTTTTACTATGTATCGTGATATTTGTTAGGGCTGTTGAGGTAGAATGGATTTTTTAAAGCCATGTTGGTAATTTGGATAGTGAAAATTGGGTTGTATTTTAGTGAGTATGATCTTCTTCTTTATTTTGCACAATGAGTAGAGGAGAGATACTGGTAGGTACGAAGAAGGGAGGTGGAAATCTTCTCTGGGTTTCAATTTGGGTATGATAATTGCTTTTTTTCCAATTAAAAGTTAAAAGTTAAAAGACCAGGATTTGTTGAAGGATATTTGTACATGAATGATATAGCGGAAGTTCCAATGTGTTTTATGTTTGAGGGTTAGAAAATGTGGTTCCGGTGCCCGAAGCTGGAGAGTTTTAAATTTGATGAAGAATAGTTATTTCTTGTGTTGAAAATGGGAATTGGGGTTGATTTCTAATTTCGCCTTTTTGAGCTTGCGTATTATTTTTATATTGTTTGCGCGGGTAGATTTGTTGGAGGTATTGGAATAGTTTTGTGAGCAGGATATTACAGTGCTGTTTGGGGAGGGAGGGAATTTTTCGTCCTCTTGTGTTTAAGGAATTAATTTGTGCAGTCAGATCTGGAGTGTAATTTTTTTGTTGTCGAAGGGAATTTCTTTGTTTTGTAAATTTACAGATTTCATGTGTTAATGAGGGGTTGTAATGTTTTCTGTGGCCTTTTGGTATGTAAAGGTTGGAGGTTTTTTGGACTACTTTGATGAAATTATATATATATATATATAATATATATATATAATATATTATATAATATATATATATATATATATATAATATATATATATATAATAATTATATATATATATATTATATATATATATATATATATATATATATATATATATATTATATATATATATATATATATATATATATATATATTTATATATATAAATTTTATATATATTATATATATATATATATATATATATATATATTATATTATATAATATATATATATATAATATATATATATATATATTAATATATATATATATATATATATATATATATATATTATCATATATATATATCGTAGGCGAACAGAGTCGCGCAAGGTAAGGCCCGGATCGATCCCCGTCCGGACCCTAGGTGTAATTACCTAGAAGAAATTCCCCTCCTGGAATTAGGGCTATTGCCCTGAGGTGTGAACATTTTAAATATTATTATAATATAATATATTATAATATATATAGTATATATATTATATATATATATATATATATATATAATATATATATATATATATATATATATATATTATATATATTATATATATATATATATATATATAACTATATTTATATATAAATATTTAAATATATATATATACATTATATATAACAATAATATATATATATATTATATATATATTATATATATATATTATATATATAATATAGTATATATATTATTATATATATATTTATATATATATATATATATAATTCTTGGAGGAACGTCTTATATTAAATCGAAAAGTAGATTACATATAATTTTTTTTTTATATTTAACGGGAGGAGATAACTTATAATAATCACGATGTCGAAATTATAAATTTAATTTTTTTTTTAATTATTATTCCTTTTTTTTAAGATAGTATTTAAATTTTACAATTTTTAGAGTGACTTCATTCAAAAAACCAGAATCAAAATCTTCGAAATTATTTTGTTTTGTTTTAGAAGGGTTTTCCGTTAACGGCGAGAGACAATAATTTTTTTTTTTTTTTTTTTTTAAATAACAAATACAAATTTTAACCTTAGAAACTGTTTCGAACGTGAGTGAAAAGGATACAAATTTAGCAAGCGGTTTTAATGCAATTGTAGAAGTTACTGTGTCATTAAATGAGGATACTCCAAAGAGCGAGTCGAATTCAACTTCCCAAGTGACATTGTTAGCAGAAACTATCACAACATTAGGAATATCACCAGAAACAACAACAACAGCAACAACAACATCATCAACAACAACAACAACAGAAGGATCAACTACAGCGTCAGGTAATTATGTTTTCATACCATTAAGGTCTTGCAGAGCTATTTGGAGTTGCTTTTCAAACTTGTGACATTAAATGGTTTAAACTGAAAAATAATAAATATCTACTACTACTACTACTAGTAGTCGGTGTTCTGTAGTTCTGCACTACTACTACTACTACTACTACTACTACTACTACTACTACTACTACTACTACTACTAATAATAATAATAATAATAATAATAATAATAATAATGTCTCATGAATATTTATCAAGTATTTTACTAGTTTTGTTATCTAAAATATAATAATAATAATAATAATAATAATAATAATAATAATAATAATAATAATAATAATAATAATAATAATAATAATAATAATAATAATAATAATTCATTCATTTGTTGGAGTTGAAACTGAAAATGTCCGAGGTTTACGGACGAAATCGATCAAAAACTAATAAATACAATTATGTCTCATACTTTCCTTTTAAATTATTTTCTAGAATAGTTTTAAGAAAATTAAAAGGAAATTAGAAGAAAACATTTCGTAAATTGGAAGCTAATAATAATAATAATAATAATAATAATAATAATAATAATAATAATAATAATAATAATAATAATAATAATAATAATAATAATAATAATAATAATAATAATAATAATAATAATAATAATAATAATAATAATAATAATAATTAATAATAATAAAATTAAAAATAATAACTTAATAATGAAATAATAAATAAGTGTCTCAAAATTAATTATTAAACAATTAATTTTGAAATAATAAATTTTAATAATTATATATAATAATTAATAACATAGTAATAATTTTTTGCTAATAATGTAATTAATAATAATAATTAAATAATAATAATAATAATAATAATAATAATAATAATAATAATAATAATAATAATAATAATAATAATAATAATAATAATAATAATAATAATAAAATTAAAATTTACTATTAAGGTCGAAAACACAAATATTTTGTCACAAGCGCAGAGACATCATGGGATGGAACTAGTTTTGATGATCTCTGTAAGAATGAAGGAGGAATCCCTGCTATAATTCCAACCCAAAATGAAATTATGTCCTGTCTCCAAAACTGGAAAACAGCTCACGGCTATGAAGGCAAGTGTGAATGACTTCATTTTATTATTTATTAACTAAATATTATAAATTCCATTATTTATTAACTATTGTTAATTTTATTATGTATTAACTATTATTATTATTTAGTATTTATTAATTGTCGCTAATTTTATTATTTATTAATTTATTGTTATTTTTATTGTTTTTTTTAACTATTATTGTTAATTTTGTTATTTATCTATTATTTATTATTATTATTTTTATTAAACTGGAAAACTACGCATGGATATGACGGTAATTGGATTGGATTTTATTTTATTATCTTTTAATTATTATAAATTATAATTTCATTATTTATGTAATTTATTTTATTAACGACTATTTGATGCAATCGACTTTATTTTTTTTCCTATTAATGAAAATAATATGTTTACTTCTCTTGTTTAAGGTACGAATCTATTCAATTTAAATATAAAAAGCTCGTAACTCAAGAGGCGCTGCCCTGTCTTATTGGAGATTCTCTGGGATTATCGTTTCTTTTATTATTATTATTATTATTATTATTATTTTATTATTATTATTATTATTATTATTAATTATTTTATTTATTATATTAATTATTATTATTATTATTATTATTATTATTATTATTATTACAATAATAATAGTAATTTGAGCGAGAGAAACGGTATTTAAATTTTAAAACTTAATATAATATTTAATTTTCATGAAATTTGATATTATCATAATTTAGGGTACATAAACTTTTAATACTTTATAAAATTTTGAATTTTTTTCACCTAACATAATTTATTTTACAAAAATTATGTCAAATTCATTTCTTTTGATCAACCATTTATTTAAATTAAAATAAAAAAATATGCTAGCATCTACATGAACCTTAATATTGAACGTGGCAACGATCCAAAGTCCATTATTTTAGATACTGTGCGTGCGAATCAGAAAGCTTCAGAAAACTTCCTAAAAGAAGGCAAAATTCCTTAAAAAAGAGAATCTTATCTTAGTAGGATGTAGAAAAAAAGTCAAATACGAATTCTTTAAATCAAAATTCCTTCCATACAGGTCAATATTGGGTGCCTGCAAAAGCAAGTTCAAAAGGAATATATTGGACCGATAACACCAAAGTGGATTACCAAGCATTACAAGATGCAACTATTCCTCCAAATCAAAAATTGCATACACCCACACCCAACCCTTTTAGCCCAACAAAATTCATGGATGTGCAACTTCTCAATGATAAATGGGAGCTCCTTATGTGAAAGACAATAAAAATATTATTGTTTTCTCAATAATATCTATGTTTGATAAACATCTTATTGAACTGTTTAAAAGTAAATTACAACCCAAAATATCTATAGAGATATAA
>JABUQX010006517.1:0-2500 GCA_015478945.1 Trachelipus rathkii | reverse complement strand
CTTCAACCTTGTGAAAAATTCAAATTCTTTAAAAACCCAACTTCTACAAATCTCGCCTCTCTAAGACACCTTCTAATTTTCCCTATCTCTTTCGACGGCTCTCTCGTCTCTCCTGTTGACAATATAAACATCCTTGGCCTTAACATAAACAAAAAAATGTCTTGGAAACCTCACATCAACAACGGTTGCGTAGGGCGGCCTTCAAAGAAACTGCGAGTTCTGTTTAGGCTGCCGAGGGGGGGAAAACTTTTTTTCCTCTCTCAGTTGCTCCAGCGATTACAAGGTCCTCATTCGCCCTGTATGCGAGTACTGTTCTCTATTGGGGGGGCTCTGGTTTTCACCCGCTTTTGATAGGGTCGAGTCAAAGGCCAAAAGGCTTATTAACTGTTCTGCACTTTCCAGTTCTCTTGACCCTCTATCTTTGCTGCGCGGATGTTGCGTGCTTTTTCTCTTTTCTGCTCGAGGGAACTTATCACTCGCGTACCACCACCTTTACGACGCCCTAGTAGCACAAGGGGTACCTGTTGTCGGCGCTATAGTTTTGGTTGATATGGGTAACTCCAGGCTAGTTCGTTGCAGTGCTTCCTTCTTTCCTGCCACCTCTGTTCTGTAGAATTCTCTTCTTCTGTGTTTTCTGCTGAATTTAATCTCTCTCACTTTAAAGCCCGCGTCTGTGCTCATCTGCGTAATTTGCGTTAGTTGATGAATAACTGGATGTGTGCAATACCCCCTCCTTGAATAGGGCTGCCTGTGAATGGTGGTGACAACTGTAATATATATATATATAATATATATATATATATATATATTATATAATATATATATATATATATAATATAATATATATATATATATAATATTATATATATATATATATAATATATAGTATATATATATATATAGAGAGAGAGAGAGAGAGAGAGAGAGAGAGAGCACGAGTAGTTAAAAGTTACTGGAGTCGCCACTGATATATATATATATATATATATATATATATATATATATATATTATTATAATAATATATATATAATAATATATATATATATATATTATATATATATATATATATATATATATATATATATATATATATTATATATTTATATATATATATATATATATATATAATATATTATATATAATATATATATTATATATAATATTATATATATATATATATATATATATATAATACAGTATTTATTTCAGCAAAACAAATACATAGTTAATTCGGAAAAAATACAAAGGTTATGAAAAGCATGCTGGTCATGATATAAAGCAAATTACATGCTTTTTGACAACAATACAGAGATTAAGAACATATCAAATTAACTTAATTAATGCAAGGACAAGAGATTCTTGATATAATTCTAGTTGTTTTATGTCCAACGGCAATTTATTTCATAAAGATATAAGCAACAAGCATGATAAATTTGCTTATGCTTATCAGCCTGCTCAATGAAGTCTGCAGGTAATGGGCGGTCTCATAGTATAGCCATGCATAAAAACAGCATGGTCATTCCTTACGTCATTAAGACCATTATATTTACCACAGGACAATACATGGTAAAAGAACAACAATTTATAAAATCTTCTATACTATACCAATTGGGTCGATAGTCAGAATGTTCCAAATTTCTATACAGATCAACAGTGTGCTCATACTGGTTTGCAAAGATTCTCACTATTCACTCAGCTTGGTTACAAGGGAGAGAGAAAACCGTACAGGAGGCGAAACCACCCCACACAACCGCGTGTTGAAAAGGACTGTGGGTACACAAAAGAAAAATACAATATCTTAAGTACAGACAACGGCAAATACTTCTTCAATGACCATATCAATCGTATTATAGCGAAAGCTATATTCACAACACTATTCACTGTGAGTTAAACGCAATTTCTGATCTATTAAAAGTTCAAGTAGTTAAAAGTTTCACCTTATTCAATCTTCCCATCGTCAAAATAGATATCCACTGGTGAGTTGACCCCACGCATCGAGAAATTCATGAGATTTTGTCTTACAGTATTTAACACGTCTGTTTTTTCTCGATCAGTTGGAATCGCCGCCGGGCCCTATTCAAGAGTGCAACACACCCTTCATCATCTCCAGCTCGAAACAAAACCGTATCATCGGCAAACACAACACCAGACTTGGCAAAACATATTGCAGGTCGTTAATGTAAACAAGATAGAACAAAGGTCCTAACACAGGTCCCTGAGGATCTGACCACAAAAGGTCAAGATCCTAGCATCCTCAACAATTGCACAACTGTCGCCGATTACTATGATAAGAAGAAAAAAATATCTCCACATTGCCTCTAAATCCAAATCTTTTCAAATTTTAGACAAGTATTTTATGTTCAATACAATCAAACACCTTTGAAATAATCCAGAAAGTACTGCCATTAAAAAGTTTTTTTCTGAGAATGCATCAGACATTACTACACTCTTCATAACCGCCATGAGTCGTATTCTTATCTTCCTAAAATTATCTCTCTT
>JABUQX010006516.1:0-18968 GCA_015478945.1 Trachelipus rathkii | reverse complement strand
ACCGAAAGCATCCCCTCAGCTGTCAAAAGCCAGGATTCATTCTAAGAGTAGTCTGCCAAAGAACACGCAATGCACCCCCAATTAAGCCCGACATTAACAGTCCAACAATGTACCGTTAGGCGCTATGAGAGCTTGAGGGAGAGAAAAATGTATATATGTAAGAGCCATAAATTTGTCAGAGTTACCGGACGCTAGGAAGGAAATGGTTAGTTTATAGCAGAGGAGTTAGTGGTGAAACAAATCAAGCGTATTCAAGAATGGTTAGGACACGGATAATATGTCGTAGGTTCCTTAATTAACTTTCCAATCGGTTGAGAATAACCCTGAATGATTTGGCCCTCCTCCCCCACCTAGAAGTGTGAGAGGAGGTGCCCAACCACCTCCAGATTCCGTGTAGTTGATCTCCCCCAAATACAGGACCTCAGTATTTGGATGGGATGGGAAGAACAGTCTCATGAGAAGTAGTAAGATAGTCAAAAAGAACGTGAAAATCTTTCCATTAGAGCAGTAGCCAGAAAACAATGATAATGATATAGTAGGAGAGAAAATTTTACCACAGAACATCGAAGTTAGGAGATCAAGATTCCGAGACGTGTCACAGGAGTTTATGTTTATATAGGCCACAGACTCCACCATTAGTCGAAAATATAGAAAAAGCTTATAGTTAGAGATATTAAGTTTATTTGAAAAGAATCCCTGGCCAGCTGGGTCTCAGACAGTAATAAATGTTAGGATTGAGAGTTAAGAGGTGATATTCCACAGATTCATGGTTAGCACGAAGGCCACGCACGTTCGGCGAAGTCAATAGAAACCCCCGCCTGCGCCCACCCCTACATCCACTGTGTCTGTTAATATCGCAATCACACAAACAAACAAACACTCAACCCGAACCTTCTTCTCTTATCGAAAGTTCATACAAATAAAAACTAATACACATTAAAACCTTAAAACTAAACACATTAAAAACCATTAAAATGTATTATATAAAATATATTTAATAAACCCAAAACGTGTAAATTCTTATATATAACAAATATTAATCTATGAAACAAATAATTAAGAAAAAAAAACAAAAAAAACAAATAAAATAAAATACAAATCGAAAATTAGCTTAAAATTCCCAAAATGGCGAAGAACCACTCGGACAAAAAGAGACCAATCTAGAGCACCCTCTCTTTGATGGAAAACACTACTATAATAAAACCTAAGGACGGTAAATAATTAATGTGCAAATGATTACTGTGCAACATACTCATTTGCATCAGTTGCAGACATGAGAAAATTGGTATTTCTATAAAATTCCGATCAGACCATCCACAGTTTTGAAAAAAAGACCGTCATAAATATTTTGTTCTAACGCTATAACAGACACTGCCATCTTTGGCACCGGTGGAGTGGATATTTCTTCAGACAAAATATTTGAAAGATTTTCCCTTTTGCTCGACAGCAAAGTGAAATAAAAGTGAATTCGTTAGGTGGTTGATTTTTTTTTGTTTACGTTAAAAAAGTATATACAAATGTATTTAAATATATTCGTATAATGTATTTAGCAGTTAAATCTATTTTACATTTATTTAATATTTAAATACATGTACTGTATTTAATGCCCAACTCTGCTCCTATGTAATGGAAATTCTTTAATATATAATATAAAATAATAATAACAAAAATGATAAAAATATCAAAAGATATTTCAGTCTTCTTTATTAGTCTTTGACTTCCTTTTGTTCTTCTTCTTTTTCGAAATCTTTTCCTGTAGTTTCTTTTCCTTCCCCCCCCCCCCCCTCCAAAAGCATAAATTGATGCAAAAAAAATAAAATATTTTTTTATTCAATTAACAGTAGTATAAATAAAAAATTAATTGATGAGCATATTGCAAAATTTTGTATTCAAACAATATCGCTTTCTGTGCTGAGAGCAAAACAAAATAATTGCATGAGAAACGATAGTGTTCTTTAACCTGGCATGATCCTTCTTTGAAAAATCTTGCTATTAACAAATTCTAAAAGGATAGCTGAATGTAAACAAAAGAACTTACTAGTTGCAAGAGTAACTCCTCCTTCAAATGGTCTATCTTCAGACTATTTTTCCTTTATAAGTGTAACAGTAAGTGAACAGGTGAACAGAACAAACATTTTATTGATATGAGCCAGATTGTGTTGGTTACAGAAACTGCACAATTTTGTGCAGAATTTACTGCGAAATCAATTGAAGAAGAAAAATATTTAGTACGATCCCTATACAAGGATATTTGAGTGTTATAAAAATTCTAGTATATATATAATATATAAATATATAACCTATAGTAGATATATATATATATCATAATGGATATATATGTAAGCATATATATCATATTATAATATATATTATTATATAACTATATATATCGAATATGATATATATTACTATCGATTAATATATATATATACAATACTATATATATATATATAAAAAAATATATATATAATATATATGATATATATATATATATATATATATATATATATATATATAGATATATATAGGTAATATATATAGTCACATATATATATACTTATAATAATATAATATAAGTAATAATATATATATACTATTATAGTTATAATTATATTAATATAAGTAGTATACATACTATTATATATATATATATATTATATAGCTATATATAGTATATATATTGGCGACCAACAGCAAGTTGGGCCGAATGACGGAATCTCCTGAATGGTATTTTTCATTTTTTCCCATAAATCGTTGTATTTTTCATGAAATCAAGCGCTTTTTTTTAAAAATCTACAAGCGTTTCATGACTTTTAAATTCTTTGATATCGGTGCCAAGACCTCTTAAACTTGCCGCTTCAAATTGATTGACATTTACGTTTTTAGTTTTTCATGCGTGTACGTCGACAAGGTTGATGTGTTATCAATCCTTTTTTCTAACTTTCTAAGTTGTCGTTCTAGACGTTATTAGTGCCTGGTAATCTCCAAACCTCATACATTTCAAGTTAATGTACTTACTGTCCGTATTTTAAACTGTTGGAAATATTCCCATCCATTGTTATATCTGAACATTTGTCTTGTCAAATATAGGTTTATATTATTAGGTCGTTGAAAGTAACCTCAATCCCGAGAATCGGAAATTGTGTCATGAATTTTTTGGGTTTCTGTTCCAATGTTAGTCAATTGGATATTAGGTGCCCGATAGCAACTCCGGGTGCTTCATAGGGCAACCCTCAGGCCTTGATCTTTCACCGCTGTGCGTGGTTTCGCGTCCTAATACGTGGTTCCATTCCCATTCAAACATGTAAGTGATGTATTTGATAATTCTTACTGTTTGGATGTGTTCATGGCTCGTAGTGGATTGTTTTTATTTATATTAGTTAAATCACTATGGCGGTAACTGGCATTTAACATAAATATCGGATTAATACTTGGTATCGTGGATCCATCTTTCACTTCCATAGAATCATTTGCATTACAAATGGAAGTGTATATATCAGTATATTTATATATATTATATTATATATATATATATTTATATATACTAATATATCATATCTTATAATATATATATACTATATGATATATATATATATATATATATATTATTATATATATATATATATAGTGTTTAATCAAAGCTGTCGGAAATATTTTTTAGGTAAGTTTCTTTGAAGAATGTATGGAGAATAGTATAGCAAAGATTATATATATTATAGTATATATATTACATCTAATATATAATATTATATATATATATATATATACTATATATATATCTATCCGTTACATATATATATTACACTATTAACATAAGATATATATACTATATAATATATATTCCTACTATACTATATATATTATACTATATAAGATATATATTATATTTATACTATACTATATACTATATATATAATCTATATCATATATATATATACTACTATATAATTAATATATATATATATATCATAATATATAAATACATAATTTTAATCATTAATTTATAGTTTTCCATCTCCCATTTCCTCTACACCTGAAGGATCTACCCCCGCATCCCCAGCCCCACTCACACAACTCTTCTTATCTATACCTAATTAAATTTCCTAGCTTTATTCAAAAATATTGATTGTAAAGGAACTTGTCATTTCTGCTCTCCCTGATTTTAAATATTATTCTTTCGTTACTAAAACATTTTGAAGTAACTATGATAAGCACTGTGAATTGAAAATGGATTGATGAAGTACGTTTATTTCCGAATATTGATGGATAGAGATTTAAAAGGTGAGTATAAAGTTACCATTATTACAAATATCCAGTCTTACTCAGTAACGCCGTCCCCTTCTTATTGCAAATAAATTATTGTGTATTTGGGGTTTTTACGCATCTTTTACTTTGCATATTTAAAAAAAACAAATGCTATGAATTCATTAAAAAAGGCGACCAATTCATTTCATACTCATAAACGGGATTTTGATTGTTTGTGGTCTCTAAACTCTATATTATATTATTATTATTAGTATATTATTTTATCTATTATTCATAGTAGGTAGGTTACCAGTAGTACATGAAGTAGTAGTAGTTTAAGGGGTGTTTTTATACTCTGGAGTGTTTCGTTTCGTTCCATAGTAGTAGTTAGTATTATCTCTATAGTAATTGTTCTGATTTAGTTACAATTAATTTTAGTGTCTGATGTTGGTAAAAGTTTAAAAAAATGCGGTTAGTAGGTAATTGATTATTAGTCATTTATGTCAGTATTTCAGTAGGTAGTATTAGTGAAAATAATTTTTTTTTTATTATTATATTGAGTATTGTTATTAGTGCAGTCATATTATTATTAGTTTATATATTGATATTAATATCTTCATTTATTAATATGGTCATTTTTCATTTATCAAGTATCTATTAGGTTGTGCTGATTTGTGTGGTGTAAAGGAACTTTAAATCTACATGGATTCGATACCATTTGTGGGTAAGTACCAGTAAAAATGGTAGACCAGTAGATTAGTAACATTTTCGGTAGTAATAGAAGTATTAACATATATTATTCGCGGTAGTAAAAGTAGGGAACAAAATATAATGGGGGAGTGAGACCACGATATTAATAAAGGTAGTATTTGTATATGTGTAAACAATCTTTAAATATTTTCTTAAACATTTATCTGGGTCAATTTTGTTATGTTAAAATCCTGACTTCGCAGGCGCAGGTCCTAAATATATCTCACTGATGAATTCCAGGTTTGATTGTCAATTAGATATGAATATAAATTGGTCATTTATAATTTCTGGTACTTACATTTATTTATTTATTATTTATTTATTATTATTTATTTATTGTATTATATCTATTTATTGTATTATTTATTATTAGACTTCTTCAATGTGAGGATATGTTTTTATTTTATATTTTATATTTTTTAGTATTATTATTATTATTATTATAATATATAATTATCATTTAATGATTATTATTAATTTCACTACAGCTTTATGCTATTATTTCTATTATTATTATTAATCATTAATCCATTGATTAATTATTATTATGATATTATATTATTGATTATATTATTATCTATTATTATTATTATTATTTATTATATATTATTATTATTAATTCATTATTATTAGCAAACATTGTTGAAATTTTTTTAATCCTAGATACTCTTCCATGATATGGTTGTCTGAAATCATTCACAGGATCATACATTGAGTTATCTCTAAATAGTGTAAGCAATTCACGTAATTTTTCAATCTTCAACGTAGTAGAAGAATCCAAATGAAGTAGATGAACAATTTCCATACGAAGATGTGAGTTATAAAAAAATTTGTAGAAAATATCCAAAAACTCTGTAATCATTTTATTTATTTTTATTTATCTTTTTTTATTAATTTATTTTATTATTGGTTTTTTTTATAATTTCAGTCTTTCATTATATTGTTAACTTATTACGATTGTGATCTTTTCCATTGGTGTTGTAGTTTCCTAATTATTGTGTGTTGATTTCTATACTATGAAGAACTACATTGTTCTCTTAAGTGGTCCTGCTTATATGTTTTGTATGCAATCAACACCCCGAGAATTTTCTTCTGATGTTTCAAGATTACTAGTAAGTAATTATTATTAACCAATTTTGTTATCATATAATCTTAGCTATTCTTTGAAGTCAATTGATACCTTTTCAGATATTTTATTTCTATCATATTAATTATTATTAATATTATACTCTGTTATATTTTCTAATAAATAATGAGCACTTACTTTTCTTTAATATATTTTAATCTTCATTTTTTAATTATTTTTCATTTAAATAAGATTTATTTCACAGTCGGAAGAACTAGAAGGAGCTATTCTGCAAATGTTCATAATTAATAGAGAATTATTTTTCTATTCCATCCTTGACATTTATCTTCAAGTTCTGTTTCATTTATGATTTCCTTTGTTTTTTCTATCAAACTAAGGGTTAAGTATCTTATATCGTAGTCACATTATATTATTCCTTTTTTGTGAAAGTAGTGTTCCAATCCCCACCAATTTTTTATATTTCGTTTTACCTGTTTAAATTTTTTATTTAAATGGTTTTTTTTTCTTTTTTTTTTTACTTTTATTGTCAAAGCAAAAAAAAAAAAAAAGTTAAAAATTAAATAATTTTTATTTCAATATAGGGAAATGTGTCTCTTATTTGAATATACTGTTCATTAATACTTAAAATATCCGTACCGGGTACAGAATAAGTTAAAAATTTACTCAATTTACAGTAAATAATTTACAACAATTCCAAATTTAATGTTATCATGGATAATTTTTTCTTCTCGATTCCAGTAATCTGTCTTTGGTAACTTTTCGAAATGGTATAACTATAAATATTTCTCTCTTGGTGTAAAAAAATTATTTTAAATTTTTACATATATCAATATTCTGGTAAATAAATTCTTTCTGCATTAATATATATATAGTATTATATATAATATTATATAATAAATTAAGATATATATTATAATGATAATATTATATTTATATATATAATATATATATAACTATACTATAATCAGATTGGATATCCAATTCGGGGTCTCTTATTCTTAGTATTAGTGTCTTTCAAGTAATCAAATTAAACTATTCCTTATATATTATATTATAATAGTATATAGCTAATAGACATTCTACGTATATAGCCCTTATATATATATATATTATATTATATATAATATATATATATATATGGGATATCATCTCTTCTTATCTTAGATTGCATTTCAATATCAAGGATTACCTAAGTCCCTTTCTATATACTATATATATTATATATATATGTTTATATACTATTTATATATATATAGTAGTATACTATATATGATATACATATATATCATATATACTATATATATATATATATATATATATATTTATGGTGTATAATATATATAGATATAATATATATATTATATATATATATATATATAATATACGTATTATAATACTATATATAACACATATTTGTTGAACAATCTTATGAATATTTTGATTGTGTTAGTAATGAGAAGATTATTTGTTTTTATTGAAAAACAAAATATATAGTGTTGTTTGATGTTTTATTGTTGGTTTTGTTTGGTGTTGACTGTTTTTGTTTTGGTCTTTTTAGAAATAGGCATCATCCACGATGAGGAAACAATAATTGAACAAGTGGATCTTTATATATCATTGCCCCTGAGAAACATTTAAAATATGAAATTTTAAGTCATATATGTCATGCAAGATAACCCAATAAAAAATAATTCAAAAATTTTATAAATTACTAAAGTGAAAAGCCAATCCCCGGGGTGTTATGTAGCTTTAAAATTATGGAAAGGTTTATTACTTGAATCTACTTGTTCCCTTCAGATGATATGTTTTTCTTACCTTATTAACTTTAAATTTACCAAAATAAAAAAACAAACCTTATAACCCGGTAAGTCGAGATGTAAAGAAACAATTTAAAATCAGTTAATTTGTGCTTGAAATAAATTATTGTTTTAAAATTTTAATCCTCATTTTGGATTTCCATACTATAAGTATATATATACATATTATTAGTAGTATATATATACCTTATATATATAAATATATAATATATATTAATTTATATAGTAATTATTATATATATACAACTATATACTTATAATATACTATAAGTATATATTAAACAAGAGTGAGCATAAGATAAGTACGCAGCCACCCAGCCAGCCTGATCCTAGCATTGACGCAGCGTCAACACGGGCACAGCGAGATATGAGGCCCGATACAGAGGTCGTGTGGCGGGATCGTCGCCGCGGACAGAGGCCGCGTACGGCCTGTGAGTACTGGTCATCCATGGATCCGCGGACAACTAGCATATATTACTAATGACACGCAGCAGGAGGGTGCGCAAACAACAACAGGCAGTGGGGAGGAATAGCGCCAATAAATATCCAAACTACTGAGAGTGAGGAAGGAAAAGTAAAGACGGCACTGCTGATAGGGGTATCACTGGCAGATTACAACGAGGTAAGAGCGGCGAGGCTGTTGCCACCGACGAATAGCGCGTAAGTATAGACGACTGGGCCTGTTATTAGCGTACAGTTATTCAAAAGAAGAATTTATAATGATAATAATAGAAAAAAATGTAAAGATATGAAGAGAAAATAGTAATTGATAGATAAAGAGAGTAACGCTGAATAGAGAGAGGTGAGTTACTTCATACAAAGGGATAAGAGTAGATAGATAGATAGGAGTAAGATGACTATATAATATGAATAGAGAGTATGAAGTAATGGAGGATATGTATATGATATGACAGACGATAAGATATGATATATATGAGAGATATAGTACAAGAGTAAATACTGAGAGATTAGGAGATGATTAGAGAGACGATAATATGAGGTAATAGTAAATGATGAATGAAGTATGAGAAATAATAGTTATACGTATAAGTAAGCTAATTAGATAGAGAGAGAGATGAGTACGCGAGATGTAATGAAGAGATATTATAATAGTATTATAGAGAGAGAGAGTAAGAGAGAGAGAGAGAGAGAGAATGAGATGAGAAGAGATAAGAGAGAGTAATAGACGATAGAAGATAGTAGATATGTATACAGATATGAGAGGGACGTAAGATATAAGAGAGGCTGATAGACTTATATATCTACTAGTATATATAATAGAGCATTAGAGGGATGACTGAGATTGAATATATATTATTTGTTATGTATTGTATTATGTCTATTTTTTTTTTTGTATGTATTTTTGAGAGATTTTCACGATAAAGTGTTTTCTGTTATTATTTTGTAATAGCAGATTATTGGCGATATGTTTCATTTTCATACTATTCTTTATTGCACATTTACATAGAACAATTGTTTGTAGAAAAGATGATCTCGATATGTTAGTATTTGTTAGATTTAGAATGTAAATCTTGATATGTATTTAGATAAAGATCGCACTATGATGAAGAGAGAAGAGAGTTTGATACATACTTCACCACGAACTTTGCAAGAGAGACATACATATAACATACGAGTAGGAGTTACATGACAAAAGACAGTAGTGAGGAGGAGACCGTATGGAGATGATGTAGTTAAAGATATTTATAAGCGAACGATTGAAGAAAAATGAGGCAAATACAGAATAGTTCGACGAGTATGCTGTGTATCTTGATTTCGCACGATTCACGTTTCAATTCCTCTATCGGAAACAGAAATTACGTATAATAGCCCATCACTCCAAAAGACCCAAGTTGAGTAAGTTGAAAGATGTATGTGAGCAGGGTGAAGATTTGGGTATCAGATTTTTTTGATAGTTTGAATTAGTATTTGAAGAATATTGTGACGCAAAATATAGATGGAAAGAGAATTTGTGAGATTTGATCAGATGTACTAAGAAGTATGACCCCGGCGATTCTGTTGTTGAATATTAGCTGATTAGTGATGAAGATTGAGAGTATCGCATTATTCCGTATTTGTATTGGATGATATTTGTTTTGTATTTTATTGCAGAATACTTAATCATTGTGATGAGAGAGAATATTTCATTATGCTGAATGAGGTGATGTAGTGAGTGTAGGTAGCACGACATGATGTAGGGGATCAATGCAGATTTGTTAGTACGGGTCAGTAGGTTGGTATAGAAATCAATAGAAGAGATATGGGTTGATGTACGTTTCTTCTTGTGAGATCATTTCGACCCGTAATCGTGCCTAACATGGATGGATGACAGATACGAGATACATTAGAGGATACTTGAGATTAGACACGATAGTGATGTGTGAGAGATGTTTATGATGTAACGCAAGATGTTTGTCTGAGTTATCTGTTATATGTAAAAAGTGTGAGTTGATTTGATGGGATTAGAGATCATGATGATTGTAAATGGTTTATTTTGGAGTTCTTGTCTAAGGGTTTAAAGTTAGTTTGTAGTGAAGAGAAAATTATAATTTGGTAGGTTTGTAGTTGATAAAATGTGACTATGAATTGTATCTGGTTATCGATGTTTGATGGGAATGGAAGTAAATTACATAAGTAGAATGTCATTAAGTTATTATTGTGTGATGGAAATGAGAAGATATAGATGTTTCTGAGTTAGATAGATGTAGTAATGATCATGGGAAGCGAGAATTCTCGAAATCGCACTGTAAAGAGAGGTAGATTTATGATAAGTGTACTTTTTTTAGATTTTTGAGTGAATGTATGAAAGGAAACCGCACGAATGGAACGAATGATGGAGAGTGAGACCGAGATTGTATAATGATTTCGATATAAAAATCATGAGGAGATAGATCAATGTTAGACATTCAAATTAGAGTATCCAGAAGTTAAGAGTATTCTGTATAATGTATAGAAAAGAATTATGAAGTTTGATAGTGATTGATTACATGGTGAAGTTGTAATACGATGTAATGAGACGAATGTAGAGAGATAAGTATATACTTTATAAGGTTTAACGATATGTAATGTAAGATGAAAAATTTATGTATGATTGGTTTGAGGACGAGACGTATGCCTATAAGAAGAATAGATCCATCGATAGAGATATTGGTCGGGATACCAATTGTAGGTATGTATTGGTACATGTATTGTGATGTTATTGATTAGGAATGTGTAATAATGCTGTCCCATTAATTGACCATAAAGCTAGAAGTATTTGTATGGATATTAAATGATTGAGAACATGAGATAGAAGAAGAAACGATGTTTGTCATAAATATTAATTAGGACAAATAGAGATAACTCTCGTTGTGTGTGAGTGGAGTAGCTATATGAGTGTAGGATAGCGAGCCAAACGGGAGATGAGATGAGACTGGAGTGGTGTGCACAAAAACCGAAAGTGGGTGGAACAAAAGTTTAATAAAGAGAGTAAAATAATCTAAAAAAAATATAAGAAAAAAAAAGGAGAAAATAAAAAAAAAGTAATAGAAAGACAAAAAAGAAAGAAGAAAGCATTGCGAACAGGGTCAAAAATGACCATCCTAGCCGGGATATACAGAACAGTGGTAGTAGAAGAGAGTTGTGAATATAAAAGAAAAAAAGAAAAAAAATGCGGTTTAGTGGAAGTAACGGTTATTCGCGGACTGCTGCCGTTCTTTACTAAACATGGATTTATTTTGTTAGCTAAAGTAATATTATACTGAGGCGAAGGGACAAGAAAACGGGAGGGCGCCGGGCCTATAATGTGTTGTTGTTGATTTTTTTATAACACAAAGGCAGATAATTTAATTGTATATTTCAATTTTTGTTATTGTGTAGGGGGTGAGATTTCTTTGGAGTTGAATTTTGCTTGTTATTTGTTAACCTTTTAGAATTGAATAATTGATCATGGTATGCCTTTTGTGTTTGTGAAACTTGTCTTTATAAAGAGCTGATACCGAGTCGCCGCTCAGATAATGCGAAGTTTCTTGTTTTTGTTTTATAACTCCGATGCTCATGCCACTCGTATTATTTGATCGACCAAGTAATCAGTACTGAATTTTCTGGGGCCGATAAAGACCGTGGGAGTAAAGGGTTATAATAATAGAAGCAATAACCTATTCGAAGGGCTAATTATATCTATAACCGATTCTCACACATAAATTTATTATGATTCATACTGTAATAATATCAGTGTGCTATTATAAATAAGATGTAAAGATAATATTCACTCCTTTATTATTCACCTTTATTACATCATAAGGTGCATTATATTATGAGTTATATATGTAAATTAATAATATATTAATATAGTATATATATATTTATATATATAATATGTTGTATACATAAGTTCATTATAATTAGAAAGTAAAATATGAATGCATAGTAATTACTGGGGAATAAATTGTTTAAATAGGAATATATAAGAGGTAACGGCAGATATATTTTTTTTATTTATTTTTAATAATATAACTCATAAAATATATAAATATACATATATATATAAACTACCATAAGGTATCGAAAATTATAAATTTGATAGTTATAAATTATAATATATATTTAATAAGATATAATAATAGATACTTATACCTGACCTTCCTCAGTTCTCCAAGGTAGAGAAAAACTTTTTTAAGGAACAACAAAAAATTGCAATGAGAGAAGGGTTATGGTCTTTTTAGGTGGATTTTTTGTACTACTATAATAATAAGTACTATGTGAAGAAGTGCATATAGGTATCATTTACTTATACAGTATGAGAAGTAGATATGGGGAAATATTTAGGATTAAATAATAAAAAAGCTATATATATATATGAAACAGGTTTGATAATATACTTTATTATTATACAAGATATTGGGTGAGCTTATAAGGAAAATTAATCCTCAGTTAGACAGTACATTATAAATAAGTACATGATTTATGATATATTATCTAAGATGTGATATCTATAAGATTGAGATAAATATGTTGGAATAAATATATGATATAGTTATAGCATAAAATAATTATAATTATGTTAAATTTATGATAAAATGTCAGGTATATTCAAAAGAGGAAAGATATAGGGTACGTACAAGATGATATTATTGTCCATATAAATAGATAAAATAAACTAAGTATACGGAGTATAAAAAAATAACTCTTAAAATGAAAAAAAATTATATTGTTGTATTATATTTGCTTATATATTATAATTACTATCTTGATATAATTTAATAATCCATAGAGCTGTGTATATAAGTAATAGTATGTTTTATCTTTTCTATACTCTATGCTTTATCGTTCACAGAGCTCACACTCATGCAATAATGGGCTAAGTTTTCCTTCATCT
Organism: Trachelipus rathkii; assembly: GCA_015478945.1. Taxonomy (NCBI): domain Eukaryota; kingdom Metazoa; phylum Arthropoda; class Malacostraca; order Isopoda; family Trachelipodidae; genus Trachelipus; species Trachelipus rathkii. Next base: position 5,713 of record JABUQX010006516.1, on the reverse strand, counting down.
ATTATATATATATATAGTTATACCTTAGACTGTGTTGTTAATAAGTATATATATTAAAAGTATAATGGGAATTTAGGATATCTCTTCTCCTATGAACCTCACTATAAACGATCAGAGAGTTTAGCGATTTAGGATAGAGTTACCCAACTTATTATATTCAAGTAATTTAATATATATATATATATACCATTAAATCATTTTAATTAAAATTTCAAATTTTAACTAAATATCAGTAGAATGTTCTAATGCCAAGGTGCTCCCGCTGTCTCACTTACACATATGAAATCCTTAATTCTAGATTACAAGGTAATTAAAAATATATTTTAATATATTCTCTTATTATTAAATAATTAAAAAAAACTAAAATTGACAAAAAAAAATAAAATATCGGAGTTAATATATATATATATTATATAATATATATATAATATAATTATATATAATTAAATATAAAGTATAATATATAATATATTAATAATATATATATATTATATATATATATATTAATATATATATATATAATATATATATTAATATATATATAATATATTAATATATAATATTATATATATATATGTATTATATAAATATATATACATAGATCTTATTAACGGGTTGAAATTAGACCTATGATAATATAACATATGATATTAAATTTTGTCACTATAGTAATATATACTAATTGTATTCTATAACCTCAAAGGTTTGAAAGTATAATATCTATATTAAAAATAGGAACTATTAATCACTAGTGATTCATATAATATAATATGATATACTATAATATAATATGCTTAATTATTAATTCAATTATAATATAGATATATATATATAAGCTATATATATAGAAAACTATTATTGTTATATAATATTATTTAAGTATATTATAAATAAACGTAATGTTATATAAAGCTCAATTATCTTACATTACTCAATAATTTAAAGTGGTATTATTTTATACAATAGTGTTCAATAAGAGATAGAAGCTGCACTCAATATAGATATATTATATAATAATAGCATAGGCTTTACTAAGTCTAAATATATAATATAATACTTATATAATATTTAATTTTATCACGCTATATAAAAATATATAGACGAATAGTTTTATATACGATATCTATTTATTCAAGAAAGTATATATATATTCGTTCAATATTAATTCACTATATATATTAAAATATCATATATAAAAATTATAAATATCTATAGAAAATACAATTTTAAGGTGCTAAAGGTTTATTTTACGCTTTCTAAGCAATATTGAATGATAATATGAGAGTCGCAGGCAGCTAGAGACGTTATTGCATCTAAATCTCTCGAAAGATTGTCCTCGAAACTATCTTGGAAAATAATATAAAATTAAATTAAAACTCTGTAGAAGTAATGATTCCCACACTTTAACGAACAGAATATAATGTTACCTAAATCACCATTTTCATCATCACTAACTCTGTTCTTCAGGCTATTCTTCATCTCAATACTATCTGTTATATATATAGTATATATATATATTTGAGTACCTGTAAAAATCACCTTAGGTTTTCAAACAACTAATAGCTGGAGCTATTATTACTTCATAATAATATAATGGTTAGAATAAATAGACGAAATCGCAGAATTATCCTCGTTCATGATGTTGAGATATTGAGTAAAGTGATCTTACGTTGGTTTAATCATTTCAATACTTTTCCTTATAACATAGAGTTAATATATAGTAACCTCCAGCAGTTATTGGTAAAAAACAGGTTTCAGGACATTACAGATATCATATAGCTAGTAAGGGTATATTTACTTTATATTTATTTAAGAGTATAATTTGGAATTTTTGATCGTGAATATAAATGATTCTATAGTATCTACAGATGAGGTTAGAATGAGTTACTATTATCTTGTAAGAAAGAAGATATATACGCTACTTTTAACAAAGAGTTTATTGTTCTATTCTACATTGAAGATATCACTATTGTAATTATATATTTAAAATAACAATTTCATAAATATATATTAAAAAATGCTTTTGTTTATTTTAAGTCTAGCTTATAATCATATATGTGCTGACTTCTCTTTATGAAAACTGTTATAATAAAAACACAATGATTAATTTGATAATAGATGAGATTGCTTGTAACTAATTACGTTACTACATAAAATTATATCAATGTTTTATATTTTATATATATATATATTATATATGCTTTTCTAAAATAAGGAATTATAAATTAGCCGCTGATGCACAGCTTGAAGTTCCGTTAAGAAATAGACTTTATAACCTATGTGTATGAAACTATGTAATATACGAGGTAAAAATTTATGAATATCTATAGTATATTAACTTATAATATGAGTTATACCATATATACTAACCTCACGTAGGAAAGATCTGTATATATACAGATACATAATATCAGGTTTTAGTCTATAAATAATTTTTCGTAATTTACATAATAAAAACCATAATTAGAAGTGTTATATATATTAAGTACTTATATAATATAGATATACTAGTTTAAGTGATATGGAATATTATGAACTTATAAGAGGAAACATATACTGTATATAGTGGTATAATTGAATAATATGCAGTGGTAATTAAATACTGAGAGTGTAGATAGATATATATACTAGTGAGAATAAAGTTGTGAATACTCAGCATAAACTATAGGCTAAATATGTGTAGGGTATCATATATGGAGAGTAAGTAGATATCATAATATATTACACTTCTTAACATAACATAATATCAGATAGAACTAGAAGGATGAAGTGAAATAATGCATTCTATGCTTTGTTAGAGAGCTAGGTCTAAATATTAATAATGATCATTATATATTTTATTCATATATATAGTGAACATCTGATACTGATACTTTAATATAATAAATAATATATATATATATTATACATGACTACGTATAAAATAAGATTTAATCAAGTAATAAGTAATTAAATTAGTCAATAATTTAACAAATATATATATATATATATATATATATTAAATAAAATATCAATATATTTTTTATTTTTATCTATGTACATTATTAATAGTAACTTATTTTATTCTAATCATCATTTCAAGCATATTTACATTTTAAAGTTTATTTTTTCTATTCTCAGACTAATATATAATAATTAATATAATATACTTCTACACGATATGACTCAATAGTTTTATATTACATTGAGAACTATGTACATTTTAATTTATATAGTATATTACTCATTACTTTACCTTATTTAAACGCGATTAACATCATATACTACAATATATACATCTACATCCTTAGTAGAACAATATAATCTAGTGATAAACAAAATTATAATACTCGATATCTTAATATTATTTAATAAATAGGCTTGCCTATATATATATTATATATTATATATATATAATACTAATATATATATAATAATGCCATATTACGAAGGAAATAATTTCTCAGCCGCATATTTGAATAAGTATGTATACAAATAATCACCTTAGTTCTTTATAAAAATTAATATAATAAAAATAGCTATTTATTTTATTTATAATATCTATATATATAAATTATTTAATATATATATATAATATGATTATATACCCTAATATACATCCAATATCTCTACTGAAGTTATAAAATATAGGCCTAATTGATACATATATATAATAAACTTAATCTACCTAATTAAGCTTATAATGGACTAATATAATAAAATAATAATAGGAATGAATACTTAGAGATGAGTATTTACCACCAAAAGTAGGAAACAGCTTAAGAAAGTAAGCGACAACCAAAGAGGATGGGAAAATGGTATTTGCAAATTTATGTGGAGAGAAGCAAATTGTTTGGAAAATTGATAAATTAAAGTTTACATAATAGGGAAAATATTCTCATTCATAAAGACCTACAGAAACGGTACATGCTACATTGAGTTATTAATTGGTGCATATCCTGTTTAAACGTGAAAATACCCGAAGTATAAATTGCTTAATTCTTCGTCCATCAATTAATTACGGAGCAAAAGAGGGTGAAGAGAATAAATATAAAGGTATAATAAGATAGAAAATCAGAAGATATTTATTATGTAGCGGTTAATAAAGATTGTATATAGATAAGGGGAATGTGTATAACTCATATTACAAAACTAAGGTGGTAACTTTGTTACTGTGTTGCAGAATAATCTCGAAAGTATAAAAATACTTCGTTAAACACATTATGTGTGATAGAGTTATGATTAGTAAGATTAATGAAAAGTGGAAAAAATGTTATAAGCCGATATGAAAGGGTCTTTATTTCCTCGTTTCACAAAAACCCTATTAAATTTGAATAAGAAATGGAGGTAACTGGCTACCAATCGGAAACCGGCATATATTCCATTAACACGATTTAATTTAAACCTTAATATATAAGTGCTTATAAAAAATAAAAATTACAGGTTGTACAAAAATGAATAGCTGGATCATAGATGACATTTAATGTCTTATCAGCGAATTCATTACTTGATAATATATATATATATATATATAATATATATATATATATATAATAGATATTTATATATATATATATATATATATATTATATACAATTATATATTAATATATATATAAATATATTTATAATAATAATATATATATAATAGTTATATATAATATAAAGTATATTATATAATATAAAATATATATATATTATTATAATATATATTATATATATATATATATCTATATATATAATATTTATATATAAATATATTAATATATATAAATTTACTTAATTAATATATAATATAATTTTCAAATATAATAAATAAATATTTCTATAATATATAGTGTATATATATATATATAATACTATATATATTTATATAATATTATTAATATATTATATATTATAATATTAATATAACATAAATATATAATATATATATATTTTTTTATATAAAATTATATAATATATAATAATCTGAGAAGGGAATGAGTATTAAGGATATTAAATAAGGTATAGTATTTATTATTACCTATATACTATGGTTAATATATTATATTAATAATTTTATATTTATATATATATATTATTAATAATATATATAAATAAATTTGTATATTATATATTATGTGGCAATATTATCGATTTATATCTATATAATATTTTATATAATATATAATTATATATATATGGTAAAAATCTATATATATAATCAATAGATTTTAATCATATATTTATTGTATCAAATATATATATAACTATAAGTATCAATAATAATTTTATATTTAAATCAATTATTAATAATAATATAATAATTCTACATAAAATAGTAATTTTAAATGAACATATTCCTACTTCTAAAATAATATAAAACTGTTTTTAACAAAGAATTTGTTCGCAAGAGTAACTATTACTTTGGTTCTCATTATTATGTTTCTTTTAACTCTCACTCATTATTATTAAGATTTTATCTCTATTATACGCGTAATTTCTTATTAATCTATGTGTTTCCGAATATATATATTATTAATTATATTATATTATTATTATTATTATTGATTATGATTATATACTTTTATTATTTATTATTATTTATATAATTATTATTATTATAATTATATATTGATTTATATTATTCATTATTATATATTATTTTATTATTTAATATATTATTATTATGATGCCACTGTCAATATTGTTGAGTTTTAATATTATCTAAAACAAAACAAGGCTTGTCATTG
>JABUQX010006515.1:0-42915 GCA_015478945.1 Trachelipus rathkii | reverse complement strand
CCACCTGACCACGATGAACTAAAAGGAAATCTTACGATTTACTTTCTGAAGAATTACATCTTCCCAGAAGATAAGGCATGTCAGTACTTACAGTGCACCTTTGGCAGGAGACCTCCGCCCTCTTCACTTTCTATTTGGTCTTTAAGTCTTGTCACAGATAGTAGGTAACTGGCTGGTTTCTTCTAAAATTCGCATAATTTTTCTGGTGACTTCTACATTATATTGGTCATGCTAGTAATTATGCTAAGTAAACACACCTGTTTTATTGCATAATTTAAAATCCGTTATGTTTTCATTGCATCTTTTCTAATGTTGGTTTCGAACCCACACCTCGCAGTGTTTTGTTGTCAGGTGTCAATGTTATCTCCATCCTTGACACGATGTGCATCAAAGAGAAATCTATCCGTTTCTTCTTGAAATTTTATCAGTCTTCCTTTATGCCTTTCTATATATTATATATATATATATATATATAATATATTAATATATATATATATAATATATATAGTATATATATATTATTAATATATTACATATACTATAATATCAATACTACTATATATTACTGGATAACGCCGTATCTATATATATATATAATATATATATAATCCAGTAAGGTTATAGATTATAATTATATATGTGGTATTTATTTTTGGTATTATATATTTTAATATATATAATATATATATATTGTATCTATATATATTGTATCTATATATACCCCTTACATATATATATATAAATACTTGTTTAGACTTTTATATATGTTATATATATAATATATATATATATATATATATACTATATATATAATAAATTATATATATATATATATATTATATATATATATACATATATTATAGTATATATATATATATATATACATATATATATATATATATATATATATATATATATATTATATATAATTATATGTTTATATATATATATCTATATTACGCAATGTATTCAATCTCTTCTCGTGTCTCTAATTTTGTATGTCTTATCGAATTTGCTACATCTTTAAGCTTCAGGCTCTAACTGCAGCTAGCTACAACTAAACTAAATATCATGTACTAGTGTTTATCAATCTTATAGATACTAAATTTCATCTGTTTTTGTCTATTTATCATTTAACTCTAATGAATTGCTATTCCTAGATATTTGGAGGATCTAAAATTTCATTAAAATAGGAACATTCTTTCCCTCTTCTAGATTTTGTCAGAAGATAGTGGCATATCTTACTTTTGTTTTGGCTCTTATATTGGTGGATATTCCGATTAGATTCACCAGCCGCCAGTTGGACTGTTTCCTTTAGTTCTCACGATAAACAGCTTGTGTTATAACTTGCCAAACCATTCTTACCCTTGTGATAATGATCCGTTGGGCAGAATTGGTGTGTTAAGCTTCATCTAATTAGTTTTGCTAATCTCGTTGATCGTGCCTTGCGCAGATGACTCTAACACTACAATCAGAATCCTTACTATACTTCAATTCCTTTCCTCATCTTTAGATACACTCACCTTTACCTCTACCATGTACAGTCTCAGGACAAATCTTAATGCTCAACTTCTTATACCTCTGGTATCATTTTTCTATATCTTCAATGACTCACTTCCGCAAAAAACCCCCGCTTGCGGAAAGAAAACGTTTGAATTTGGCAGTTCAGGGTTGCTGCTAGAAGCTCGTCATGCAGGTCGTACTCGTTGATTAATACGTTCCTCCACAGGAATTTTAGTTAATGACTTATGTTTATCGCTCACGTGAAAAAATTAAAATTATGAAAATTAATTTTAATGTCCCTTGGGATGTGCAGATATGCAGAACCGAGGGTGTCTCCCTGATTAGAACAATGAGATTTTAGGCGTTGACATTCCAATAATTCCTTGCTTTCTACTAAACTAACAAACCTTAGTTCAAATTACGTGCTTATTATTTTTTCTATTTGAGTTAATTATAGCTAAGAGTGAGCATTATACCATTCTATTGAGTAATTGCATAGTTGAGGTCATTGTCAACTTCTCCATTTCAATGATGGATAATATTTCATTCCTTGAGATCCGTGACCAAATCATATATCACGTGTCAAACTAATAACTGAATGCAATATTCTTCTGGTTGTTTGAAATTATTTGTTGGATGTCATTTTTAACGGTCAAATTTTTGAAATAAAGAGAATTTATAATTTAACTCTTTGCTGTTATTTCTCTATCTTGCGGGTAACCTTCTTTTAACCAATTGATCGCGAGTAAATCTTCGATTGAAGACGCAACTGCCTATCCTAACACGTGTGTTTGCTGAACGCTGACTCCTCGCTCATGGGTGTGTTTTCCTCATAACATTCGATTCTCTTATGTGCACATCAACTCACGCGAGCGCCAGATAAATTAGTCTACACTATCTCTTGTCAAATAATATATAAAACCCTGCACCCTCATAAATTATCCATCATCGATTAAATAATTTTGCATTCTAATTTATAAAGCAAAAAAGAAATCTCTCTCTCTCTCTCTCTCCTCTACGTCATCCCCTCTCTAACTATACATACTCTTATCTCTCTCTACCCTCTCTTTATACTGCTCGATCATTCTCGAGTCTCTCTCTCTCTCTCTCTCTCTCTTCTCTCTCTCTCATCTTCTCTCTCTCTCTCTTTCTTCTTCTTTCTCTTCTCCTCTCTTCTTTCTCTCTCTATTACAATGGACATATTTGTTCTCTTTCTGAACTCTTTCTTAGTAGAGTCATCCTCTTTATTTAATAAGGTAATAAGCACATGGGATCTTGGTCTTTTTCCCAACACTAGTCTTCATTCTTTCTTTGTTTCCAAGTTCTCGACCCCAGACCTTAACTCTCTTTATTTCATATTCTTTCTATTGCAATCGTTCACTGTATAATGGTCTGCAAAATTACTTCATTCTATCTATTTTTCCTAACTTTTGTCTGGAATTGCACACTTTTCTAATACGACCTTATTTCGGGTCATATCAGCTTTGTATTTGGCCTCTCTCTTGGATTCGTGGATTTCTCCTCCATATACTTGATTGGAATTTCGTTTGGTCTCCTTCGCCATACCCCACCTGATGGGATTCTTTATTCATATTTTTATATATTTATTTTATATATTATTATTATATTTTTTAATTAGATAAAATAATATACATTCATATTTTACGCTCTCATAATAATTATTTTACATAAATTTGTATTAAGTCAAATTTTTTGTTATTTTTTATTTCTAAGATAAAAAAAAAAAAAAAAAAAAAAAAACGACAAAATAAAAATGAAGTGAATTACGTTGCCATTCTTTTGAATGACCTCTGTGCCACATTGGACAACTCAACATTTCAAAGTACAGTGCTTTTTATTATTAATATCAATTTTTATAATAATCCCCAAAACATAAATATTATAATAATAATATATATATATATTAAATAAATATATATTACAAAAATAAATATAAAATAATGTATAATAAAATTACAAATATATATATTGTAATTATATACATATAATACCCTATAATATAATACTATAATAATATATATATATATATATATATATATATACTATTATAATATACTATAATATATAAATATATATTCATTATTATTTATATATATATATAATAATAATATAGATAATATTATTTTTATATATTAAATATTATATTAAATGATATTAATCTTTATTTTTTTGCTTTTTATTTATTTATTTTTTATCGAAAGAATACCCATAATAGTATGTCAAGATGTCATTCTTTTTTCCTAATTTTCAAGAAAATTTTTTTACTTTTTATTAATATGTTTTTAGAGGCCCCCCGTAATGGCAGATGGGGTCTCTCTCATTATTATGAATTTAATGATTCTGATATGTGATCATAGTTAATTACACACACAACCAGGCCTAATATTATTATTATATATTATATATTATATTATTTATATTTTATTTTATTATTATATATCTATATTATTATATCTGTATATTATTATTATTATATTATATTATATATTTAATTTAATATTATTATATATATATATTATATATTATATATTATATATATATATTTATATATTATAATATTATATATAGTATATTTTATATAATTATATATTTAAATATTATCATTATATATATTATCATTTATATATAATTATATTATATTTTATATATATATTATATTATATTATATTATATTATTATATTATTATTATTATTATATATATTATTTTATTATTCGTTGCAAAAATTCTCCTTTCTCTTATTTTTTAAGCGTTTTTTGTTTATGCAGGGAAAAATCTCATGAATAACCGAATTTTAATTTAGAGTAAAGTACCAATAAACATTTCATACTAATATAATCTTTGATTATTGGAAAGTATGCAGCCATCTTTGCTAATGCATACTTATAAGATAATTTTAGTATATTTAATATATTTGCAGTCGATATTTATTATATATATATATTTATATTATATAATGTTTATGTATATATATATTATCATTATTTTATATTATTATTAGTGTTATTAATGTATATATATACTTTATATATTATATTTGAATATTAAAATTTATGTATAATAATATATATTATATATATTAGTAAGTATATACATATATATGCCGGAAAATCTGGGGCCTGTAACACAACGGCTACAAGTTGTACAATTGAAGAATTTTTTTTACACTGTGTATATTTCGAATACATGTAGACTAAGAATACATTTGTAAATTGTAGATACATATTTTTATTACTCAAAGCACTTGTAAGAATTTAAACTGTTTCCATCAATACTATAAATATTTTCTTCAATCATCAGATAACACATTTAAACAATTATACAATATAAGGCCTTCTAGATGTACAAATTGTTTTGACCGTAGTATTTTTTATAAGTATCTTTAGTTATGTATATATTTATAGCGCTGATTTACAAAAATTATGATAAATTCACATTTTCATATCATCACGTTACAATGTTTTATTTGTAAAAAATGATATTATATATATATTATATATATTATATAATATATATATATATATAATATATATTATATTATATATATTAATATTAATATTAATATATATATTATATAATATATAATATATATATATGATTTATAATATATTAATATATATATATATAATATTATGATATATTTAATTTATATAATTATTATATATATAATATATATAATATAATATATATATATATAAAGTGTTATATTTATATATTTTTATTGTGTATTGTTATCTATTCATTCTTTATCTATTATTTATCGTGCTCTATACCAAAGTTTAATAATTGGTGTAAGTTGCAACTGTGTATTATTGATTGCAGAAATTGTTGCAAAGCAACATTTATAGCAACATTGTGTTCTTTTGACGTTTGATGCGTCAAAGTTAGGGTTTTAAGGTCGATAAGACCAAATTTTAAGGTCTGGAAGACCTTCTTCTGAGTTTTTAACCTGCACTTAATGGGTTTAACCCCCAAAAGGAGGGTTTGGTTCTAGAAAGTTTAAATGTCGGTAGACCATTTTTGATAGTTTCATTTGATTTATTAAGGTTTTTTACCCTAAATCGATTTTTTTAAATCATCATATATATACGATGCTCTATGGTTTTGTGTCTATTTGAATACTATTGAAAAAACATAAATCGAGAGAAAATGAATTTTTAGTACGAATTTTAAAACATTTGTTTGACATTGCGCACATATGATTTTATGTGTTTTTCATTTTTTATATTGCTATAATCATCCTCAAGGAATGTAATTTAATTAATTTTGAGTTTCACAAAACGTATAAAAAATTAAGAATTTATAATTTAAAATTTAATTGTCCTCTTATTTTTATGTGAATAAGGTTATTATTTATATTTAATATTGAAATAATACAAATATTATTTACTATAAATATTTTTTTCAAAAAATTAAGTTTGTGCTTCTCTCGATCTATTCATAGCCATATTGCCGTGTAACAACTTGCTCGCGCGCAGCGCGCGTAAGTTGTTACACGTTAAAATGCATACTGGACGCGAAGCAGAGGAGTAAGTTGTGTTACCACTTGCTATAGCTACCTGGATGCATCATTTATTATTTACAGATTTACTTACTTTGTTTTTGATTGTAATTCTTACTAATATAATTCGCTTAATACTTATTACCAATACCAATTACTACTTATATCTCTATATAGAGAAATAGAGGAGAGGTATTGTATATAAATTTAAATTAATATTTAATAAATTCTTAAAATAATATTGTAAAATAATTTATATTATAAATTATTTGATATAGAGGCTTACCACTCAAAATATATATTAATTAAATTATTATATGATAATAAGATAACATTTAGATGCTATAGTTTATATTGTGTGATTGGAGCAAATGAGCTGAGTCGGAGCTGGAGCTAGAGCCAGATGGAATTTGGCTACAATGATATTAATATTATTGATAATTTAATTGTTATCTTTATTTATTATAATATGTTTTTAATATGTAGTTAGAATATATATCGAACTGTGTTGAAGGGTATTCAGAACCGTCAACGCGAATTTAGTGTCTTAAGGACCCTTCTTATATGCCTGCTGAGAATGGTGCATTTTGTGAGACCGACTAGTCTAGGGCTTGGTACTAGAGACACTGGGGAAGTATCGTAGAAAGGTTAAGGGCAATATTCGAGGATATGTAAAATATAGTATATTGAGATAGAGTAACCTAATATTGAGATGTTTATTCAATGTAGGTTGTACATTAGGTGTGCTGTACCTTTTTTTGCTCGACTTTAGTAAATACAATTCCTACTTACCACTTAACCATTATTTATAATATGGATGTTGATAATATGTGTTTAGTAAAGTAAGAAGGTCGTATATCATTTTTTGTAGGGTTTAGAACTCTCAAGGTGTCTGAGGACTCTCCTCCTGAGGGGTTGCCACTTAAACTTGAAGCTCGCGGTACAGATGAACCGCGAAGGAAAAGTATTATTTTGTTAGTGTGATGAAATAAGAAAGTGTAACTGTTATGTAGGAATGCAAGCAAAGTTCTTTTCTAATTTTATGACGGTATGAGCATTCATGAGCTCATTGCTTTGATGTGAGCACCGAATCGGAGCCTCGGTGTTACTGGAGCTGGAGCAAGATAAGGTGTTCGGACACCAGCAGCACGCGGGACCAAGTTTTGAAACGATACTGGATATCGCCAGGTTTTAATTTCTAAAACAGAGGGAGTAAGTAAATATGTGGCGTGTTTGCTTAAGAGTGTTACACAGACTCATCAAGAAAGTCACGGTGTGTGTTTCTTCTCCTATTTTGGAGATCATAGATTCCCAAAAATCCGGACTCAGCATGAGAAAAATATTATAATTATGGCAAGACGGAAAAAATTCCTGAGGGATTGAATATCGCTATAAAAGACCATGCAAAAAAAAAAAGCTAAAGAGGTCTTATTATATAATATGTATAGGAGCTCACGATTTGGAACCCTTTTCATAACGACATATATTATTCTTTTTATTTTGTGCCACAGTAGATTATAAGTTTACCTGTATATATTTTTTATCTATTCCTGTTAAATATATAATAACAGAAGAGAATTTAAATGGTTAAATAATAGTGTAAATGATTTTCTTTTCGGTTTATAGTTTCTTTCAAATTGTGAATGAAGTTGAAGGTGTAAGACACGCAGAACAGATATCTCTCTGTTATATTAAAAATAGTTATTATTGCGGTGAAAAAGATACCTCGATAAATCGAAATGGAACCAATCTCATGTTATCGCTCCAGACCATCTCAAAGCCCTGCTAGGAGCCTCAAACCACAACCTCCTTAGGCTGGGGTTAAAAACCCATTAATGTGCAGGTTAAAAATACTCAGAAAGTTAAAATTGGTGTCTTTACGACCTTTAAATAAATCTTGGTCTTTACGACCTTTATAAAATACCTCTAACTCTTTGACGTATTCAAATCGTACAAAAAAAACCAATGTTGTACAAATTATGTATTGCTTTATGCAACTATCGGTTGATCAACATTAGTTTTTCGTTTTAGCACGATCTCCCTCCTGATCCGTACTAACGACAAGTATTGGATTAGGTGTGTCTATAATATCATTGACTGGCGCCCCGATAGGTAGGTTGGAAACTTTTGTCCCTTCACTCGTGAGACACCTTATCTAATCCTTCCTTTTAGGTGTAATTGCCAGTATTTATTGTAATATGATGTGAAATATTTATATACATTTTTAATCCCCCTTTTTTTGGTATGGCTAATTCCTTATTATACTTACCCCTCTCTCTCATGAAACTAAAAACGGGTATTAGAGTTATAAGGAAAGACGTAATGGAGAGAAGGAATGGGAAATAGTTTGATTGCATATTGGTAGACGGCTAATGGAAGGAATAGATATTAAGAACCATTATTAGCAGGTATATACATTTATTAGTTTGGTTCTTCCTAACCCAGAATTTTTTGTTATTAATTTCAGGCATAGAGAATATTGAAATTATATTTATTATAATTTCCTTCAATATGTATGTGGAAATTTTTTGAATGATTTTTTGAATTTCATTCAGTGAATATAAAATATTAATAGTATAGGTTATTATTGGCTTAATTACTTTAATTGTTTTCTATTGTACAAATTATTTAGTCTTTCTATTTTTCATATTTGATTATTTTTTTGAAACATTTTTTAGCGAGTATAAATATTTGGAATATAATTTTTTTTATTTTAATATATTTCATACATTTTTTTATAAATTCATTTCATTTTGTGGAAATGAAAAATAAAATTTTGTTTTATAATTTTGTTTATTTTCGTTAATTTACATCATCGATGTGTTAATATTTCATTTGTCTTTGCATCTAAATATTTAAATATTTCTCTTACTTTAATTAGATTATAATTTTATTACTTGAAATGCTTTAAACATTTTCGTACATATAAATACATAATTATACAAAAATTGATACATAAGTAAATATGAAATGAAATAATTACATAAGTTTATAGTTCATTAGTTATAACTTATTCTAATCGATTATTTTAATCATAAATAATATTTGAAGAAATACAAATCTATGAATAGTATATCGGAATAATTTAGTTATGAATCATTATTTTACTTATTATTATTTTATTTTTATTTATCCCATTACTACTTATATATCTCTGTATGATATATAGTATATTTATAGATTCATGATATATCATTGATATTTAAAGAGCCATATTATTAGTATATATATATATACCCAATTATTAATATAATATATATATATATATATATTAATATATATAATAATATATATATTAGTATAATATTTATATTTTAATATTATATATTAATATATATATATTATATATTATATATATAATATATATATATTTTTGTTTTATATTTTATTAGTATTATAATATATTAATATCATTATATATAAATATTAATATATTTAATATAATTTATAATATAATATATATATTTTAATTTATATTAATATTAATATATATTATATTATATCAATATATATTATATATATATATAATATAATATATATATTATTAATATAAATTTTTATATATAGTATTTACCTTTATGCATTATATCGCATATTATTATTTTATTAATTTATCTATTATTATTTAATTATATTTATTAGTTTATTTTCATAAGATATTTAGTATTGATGAAGAATATTTATTCTTTTGAGTATCTCGTGTAAATATATATCTCTCTCTTTAGTTTGTTCAGTAATATATTGAAATATGTGTTTATTTTTCTGATAGACATTCTATACGTGTTGTAATTATTTTATTATTTCGTTTGTTCTCATTAGTTTTTGACCAAGAATTGTTTATATGTTTGGGAATATTGAAATATTTTTATTTTATTTTTTCTGAAATTAATTCAACGTGTCTGATAATATTTTTATAAATATATTTATTCCTTAGTTTAAATGAAATATTTAAATTTGTATTTTTTAATGAAATTTTAATTACGTTTGCAATATTTTAATAATATATTTTTCTTATTTACAATAAATAGTTGAATTTTTTTAAAATATTTCATATATTTGCTTAATATAATTTTCAATATTTTTATCTTTATATGCAAGAATTATTTTTTTTTTTGTTTTTGAATATTTCCCTAGATCATGATAGCAGTGCAAGAGTAGTGATTTTGCTTAACTTCCCATCTTCTAAGTTCTCAACATTGTAGTTTTTTGTATTTATTTTTTTTAAAATTTTTCGTACTTTTTGATAATTATTTTAATAATAATATTTTCCTTTAGTTTGGATAGGGATATTTTAAATATTTTGTTTTTTCAAACATTATTATTTAAGTTTAAGCAAACAATGTTCACTGTAACTTTCAAATATGTTCATAGGGTAATATTTGAAGTACTTGTATTTTTTATGAAATATTCTCGTACTGAATTATAGCTTGAAGTTATTCTACGCTAAGCTTCTTAGTTTAGTGAGAATCAATATTGCAACATTATACTTTATCTTATATAATTTATGTTATTTTTTTTCTCCTTGAAATATTAACTATTCAGTTTGAGTAATATTTTTAAATTTTCCTTAATTGCTGGAACATTTAAAGTATTTATATTTATTTTATGAAACTATTCTACGTTTCATAATTGTTTGTAAATAAAGGCAGGCTCTATTATATAAGAAAAAATTGATAGTATTTTTATTTTTTTTTAATATAAAAATTTAGTGTAAGTTTGTGATAATATTATATTTATGATATTTCTCCTTTCTTCTTTTTGTTGGCTCTCTCTTGAACAATATGTTTGCATGTTATATTTCATTTTTTCGCTATTATTACTCTGCATGCTTCAATTCGTTACAAGTACCTTCTAGTTCCCTCTACGTACGTCCCAGTAAATACGCGCAAAAAAAAGCCCGTCGCTACAGCAATGACTTCCGATCAAGAAGGTGGGGACCCTCCCCCCGGGGACCCTCCCCCCCAGCGGGAGAGACCGGAAATCGCAGATATTTTTTGAGTTACAGAACAGAGGGGAGGCACTGGAACGCGAAGGCAATGTAGGTCGGGACCCCGACTACGTGCCTAATCACATAGCTCCAAGTCGGAGAGTGGACTCCACACCAAGCTCAAGGAGCTGAAAATAACGAAATAGGAGAGCGTCTGCTATATTTTTTGTTGTTTCTTCAACTCTTCTTGTTATGCTGCTGTATCGAGAGCCATACTGATCGACTTGGGAAATTGACGGCAGGTCTTGACTTGCCAGTGCGCATATAATGACCTGTTTTGGTTAAGATATGGAAGCAATACTTTGAATACTGAGGAAAAGGAACACAATCATTCGCGATTCTCGGACCAGTAAGAGTTTTTGGAGGACTATTAATAATGGGGACGAAAGGGAGCAGGTTTGTTTGAGCAGGAAATTAGGGAAAATTAATGTTTGATAGAGCATGCACTCGATAGCCGTTACGAATTAACAGTTATTTGCTTAGGCATTTAACATTTTGTTTATAGAAATTCATATTATGTTTTATTAAATAACAAACTTTTATCGCAATATGTTATGATGTACAAAAACAGAAGAATACCTGTTTGCTAAAAATTTTGCACTTCATAGTATATATTAAAATGTGTTTTATATGTTGTTTTTTATATATATATAAGTTATATATTTTTAGATTATATTATTAATAATATGCACTATAATTATTAAAATAAGAATCATATAAAAAGTCGTTATTTTTATGCTAAACTTGTATAATTATAGTTTATTGATGAATAATAACTTGATATTTAATTATTTACTACATAATAACTTTCTCTATGTTATTATTATTAAATAAAAAAGTTAAATATTCAAACATCTTAATATATAAAAAACAAATTTATACTTATTAGAAATAAATTACATTTCGTAAGCCTGATAATATTATATATATTATTTATATATATATTATATTATATTTAAATATAATATTAATATATAATATAAATATTATATATAATATATATATATATATATATATATATTATTTATTATATATTAATATATTTATTAATATTAATAATATATATATTATTAATATAATATTAATTATATTATATATATATATTAATTATATAATTCATATATTAATTAATTATTAATATTATTAAATTTATTACGCTTTTACTGAATAACTATAATTCTTTTTATACATCAACATTAGAGCTAAAGTAATGGGACACATTTTACCGTTATCGAGTGAGGCAAAGAGCTCCTACACACAATGAATAGCTATGACTGTGTTTCCAAAAGAGAAGATAAAATTTAAATTGAAGTGACAGGTATAATAATGCAGTGTATTATAGGTATAATTTGTATTATAATAATTGCTACCTCATTTATAATTTATGTGTGAATATAAATAAATTTAAAAATAACTAACTAACAACAATAAGGTTTATAAAAAAAAAAAAAAAACTCAAAAAACAAGAAAAATAAGCATCTCAATTAAAATCATGATATCAGTATATAATAATACGTGTAAATTAATTAAATAACAAATAATTTTAACAAAAATATAACAATAACAATAAAAATGTAAAAAAAATAAATAACCCATTCAATATATCATAATTACATTAAATATATAATCTTATATAGCAATAACTACTTCATCAAGATGAGTAAATACTGATTAGCCAAACGGAAATGGTGAGTCAGTGGAATAAACACAGACGAGCTCAGTTGAAAAACCTCTGCAAACTTTTTTCTCTTCTTATGTAATTTTATTTGGACCTTCTCAGTCAATGAGATGATGTTTATTGCGATTAGATTATTACCTTCTGAGTGACTCTTTTACTGATCGTTCTAAACATACTATCAAAATACGGAAATATATATAAGATAATGATATTGGATCACTATCTACTACTCGGTTAAATATTATTATTGCCTTTTACCATATTTGTTATTAATAAATAATTAATTGTAAACATCATTTGAGCTGCATCATAAACACACTATCCAACACTAACCATCAACACTTACAACACACACACACACACACTAAACACAATTATACTATTATAATATATATAATATATATATAATATATATATATAATATTATATCATATATTATATATATATATAATATATATATATATATATATATATATATATATATATATATATATATATATATATATATATAAATATATATATTATTATATATATATATATATTATTATATATAATATATTAATATATATATATTATATATATATTAATATAATTAAATATATATATATTAAATATATATATCTTATATATAATATTATCATATTATTATTGTGTGTGTGTGTGTAGGTGATTGTGTGTGTATAGCCACATCTAAATTGTATGTTATGTGATGCCCACAAAACTAAACGCTTCAAATATTCCTATGTTTGTGTGTGTGTGTGGTTAGTGGCGGTAATATCAGGAAGGGGCATAGGTAGAGGTCGCAGTAGTGGCCCCCTTAATCTTTGGCGAAATTTAAAAATAATTATAATTTATGATACCATTTATATAATTTTGATCCAGCGTAGCGTTATATTAAAGGTTATTATTCGTGGTTATTGAACATGTTGAACTGAAAAGAGCACGAATTCGAAGAATACGAAGATAGTATGACTATGCGTAATACGTAACTACGAAAATTCTATCAAAACGCAATTAGGTTTGTGATGAGTACAACGACAATGCCGTATTCTGCCTTACTTTTTATATCATGGTCTTCGATTGTCGCACATTAGTCTTGTGTGTGCTTTTTTTTTTATACAGCTAGCCTGTTTCTGACAACTATTTCCCGCTAGAACTCTCAGATATGTCTGAGAATTAACTATTTGGTCGGGTTCTCCAACATTTAGCTTAATTCAATCAACGAGTAAGGCGTCCACGTATGAAAAAGTCAGTCTGCAAGACAGTCAAATCAAAAGAACAATTCAGACATTAAGGAAAATTTACTCATTTAAAGTCTAATTTTGGTAAGACTCAACTTAATATATTACTGCGGTTTACTACACTCAAATTACTTACTATAAGAGGTATATAGTGGCTTTGATGCATGGCATATTCTTTATGTACTGATTAAAAGTCTTTCGAATAGAAAATTAGTGCATTTCATTAGTGATTGTTGGATAATTGATAAAGAACATGTATATTCTAAGGACTCAGAAGCAGCACGATACTGGACAGTTCCGATGATTTCCAAAGGACTTGTTCAATTTTGTGATGAATTATCATAAAAAAACATGATTTTCGTCAGTGAGATGCAAAAAAGTATAGTATCTACTCCCATATTTGATACTGATGAAACTGCGAGGTAATTTGTCCAGTCAATGGAACATAATTATCTTATTCAGACGTATTAGGTTTTTTTTGATCTATCAAAATAAATGACTGTACAGAAGAGTATTTCTGGTGGGTTTGCTAAAGATTCTTGAAGGGTGAATGGTGTAGATATACTCCCTGTATAGCCTAAAAACGATTGATTTTGTTTTTAGAAAAAGAAGGTAGGTATCCTTGTCTTAGATGTGTTTAGGTCTAGTGGGAACTCGAACGGCTACGAGCATATAATGGAGTGGAAAGAAAATACAGAGTATTGATCAAAGATTAACGTAGCTAGCGACAGCACAGAAAAAGGATTTTATAAAAAAAGAGTTATGTAAGAAATATAGGAGATGTCTAAAGCCATTATCTGCTCTTAATCTTATGAGTTATATTAATGATTATATAATCATTATATATCTCGATAATCATTATCGAAATAATACTGTTTATATGTCCTCAATAAAAGTAACAAATCTTTTTTACAATGAAGTGAACTCATCCTAAGAAGAAAATACATTCCCAACTTATTGCCTTAAACTAATTTGTGATAACCTACGTATTTGGACTTCAAATATGCACAGTATCATTTAGTTATTACTAATTTTTCTCTTTTATCTAATGATGTATTGATCTAAAAAATCGTGTTGATATAGGTATATAGAAATGTCAAAGTATAGAAAAAAGGCAGATAGCTTTTTAAATACATAATTATAGTACTTTTTATTAATTTTTATCTGTCCTCATCGTTGTAAACGTGTCTACAAGACCAATCGTCTCTCAGTTGATTACCATCTTCATCGTATAGCCAAGTATTTTGCTTTAGTTGAACCAGTGACTAACATTATTCAAATCTTTTGCAGTGCTCTGATATTGTCCAAAGAATTTTGAAAGTGTCAAAGAACCACTTGCAAAACTGCTTGATTCAATAAATGACTCGATTCGCTCTGTGATCTGATATTTTATTTACCGCGAGTATTATCTAGTGAAAGAAATAGAACTAATGTTCTTTTGCATCATCTCAATAGAAAAAGTACAATTCCTTGCGGAGGAGCGAGGGAGGCGAGATAAGCAAAATCAATTTTGCTAAAACTTCTTAAGCTGAGTATATGGGAGGAGCGTCTCCCGAAAAATGGGAGGTACTTTTAGCTGCTCTGTTATCTGACTTCTAGCTCATTTGATCCTCTGATGATGTCTAAATTTAGACTTTTTCTTCCAGAAACCTACCCTCAACGACGGCCTAGCATTTCATCCTTTTTCTCATATTGCACCATGTTTCTTATGTGAGGTGGCTCCCGTAGGCAGTTGCATGAATAAAAGCAATAATGCTTTTCAGAGCTTTCTATGATCTTTGATATCAACAATAATTCATACCGTAAAACTTGACATGGACTAAAACAAAATGGATTAAACAAAAGTTGAAAGGACTGTGGAACTTACTTTAAGTATCTCATAAATAAGCTGACCTCCCTTTTTCTCCCTCAAAACTCCATTAAATATCCTTCGTTCTTATATAATCTCGCTTATGTGATACCGTGTTCAACAGTTCACCATTGCAAAGGTCCTTCAGCCATCTCTTCGTCATAGCAGTAAACATACTTAGTAAGATAACAAAACTAACTCGAAGCACTACGGGTCTCTTCAATGGTACTTACTTGCTAGGATGCGTATTCTAGGGTAATTATTTTAGTAATTGTAGAAACCATTTTTCTTGATTGGATATAACAAGTAAATGGTAATAAAATGTATAAATTGCCATAATTCGTGCTTAAAATCCAAGGGCGTATAATATATGCTAAGTTTAGATTTAATATTAGGTATACACGTCAGGACTCTCAGTAACTCCCAACCTACCCCACTCAAAATAGACTTTTCTATTACGTTTCTTTCATAGATAATTAAGTTTTTTTATTTACCCGCATTACTTGACACATTTAAATATTTAATTATTATACAACCATTATATTATAATATATATTATTAATATATATAATGTATGGATTAGTCTATTATATTTTATAATTATAAATTTTATTTAAAAATACCGAAATCTATCTTATTACGTAATTATTTTTATTATAGCCTTGTAAAGGAAACATTCTGGCATTTTGTAAAAAATATCAACTCTAACTACCAGTCTATTGTAATCTAGTGCGAGCAAGAACATAATATCATTCAACTCCTTTGCTAACCTCTTATGCCTACATTACACACACACACACACAACTAACTATAATAAGTAATCGAACAAACACACAATCACAACTCTACTCACACACACTCGCACATGTATCACTCAACGCTACGACTCACAGGGCGACCGGCATCGAAATCGCACTGCCCCCGACACGCATGCAGCGCATCGCTAACGCGCTTACACCATATATATATATATTATATTATAATATACATAATATAAATTAATATTATATATATATAGATATTATATATATAATAGATATATATTAATATAATATATAGTATATATATATATTAATATATAATATATATATATATATATATATATATATATTAATATTATATATATATATATATTATAATATATATATATATTAATATATATATTATATAAATATATATATATTAATGGTTAAAAATTTCAATTATTTATCGTCTGAGCTTTCAGATTAATGTCGAATTCGATAACTTATGGTGTTAAAGGATTTCCCTTTTATTAAATACTACATTAATTTTTATTATTCTAAATAAAATAGATAAGATATATATTTTAAATATATATTATATATAATATATATTATATATTAATTATATTAATATATATATTAATATATTAATAATATATATATATATATATATATATTAATATATATATATAATATATTAATATATATAAATATATATATATATGATTAATATATAATTATATATATAATATTATATATATTATTAAATATATATATATAGATAAAATTTCAATTTTTTGATTAGATATATAAATATTTCGAATATATATATATTATATATATTATCGAATCATATTATCGATATATATTCGAGTTATGGCATATATCGATATATTAATTCGATATTATATATATATATATATATTAATATTATCATATATATATTATATTTATATATATATATATATATAATTAATATTATATATATATTATATATATAATATATATATTAATATATAAGTTAGTGTTCTATTGAGCTGACAGCACATATAGCACAGTAACGACAGCACCTTTACAGTTGGCCACTTACGTACTCACCCATATGAATGGCACACAGAAAACTCGTTGACCGCCTAAAAAAATATTAAGGGCGCGCGAGTTGTTATGGGGTTGTTTAAAACTAACAGAATACCCACGGGTTCAGACCACCTCACGATGTCAGGAGTCGGGTCTCTCGGCCTCGAGAGTGGACTTAACGCTGGGGATCTAAATCCCCCCCTCTGGGGAATGGTCTCCGGATACCCCCGTCTTTGGTCTTTGGGTGGTCGTGGGTGGTTCCTACGACCATCCCCTCCGGGTATGAAAACATCCCCCTCCTCCTCCCCATACGCTCGAGCCCCTTAAAAGTTAAATCCTTTTTAGGTGCTCGAGCGATTCCCTATATATGGACGTGATATATATATATCATTATAATATATTAATTTTATATATTATATATTAGACTATATAGATATATATACTTATATATATATATTATATTAATATACTATATAATGATATATAAAATAACATCAACAATAAGTAGACGCAATGTAGAAGAGTTTTTATAAATAAATAAAATAATAAAGTATATATACTCACAATGTTCATTAACATACTCACAATTTAATGGTAATTCCTTGCAATAGCTTCTATAAAAAAAGAACTTATTTAAACTCTATTCTTTTGCTTGTCAAAAACTACTTACGGAACATAAAAAAGTGGAGCTATTATAATTTTTTAAAAAGTGGCTCCTTACCTATGGGCCACGGATTTACGGATATTTTGTTGACTTTTAAAAAAAATAATCTACTATTTATCACTTGTAAGTTTGCTTTAAATATACTGTTTAATGCGATGTAAACTCAGAGATTTATTACAAAACCTGATAAAATAACAATATTATGTTCTTAACAAGGTGTTGCACAAAATTTAAGAATCTAATAACTACACGTTCTTATTTAACACTGCTCACGTAAATCTTGAACAATTGCCTTACTTCTCTCGCTATTTATAATCATAAATTCCCTGGCATTATTCACCGATATCGATATATCGATGATTTAAAAAATATCGAATCGATAAATCGATGATTTCAAAAATATCGAATATCGAGCTCAGAAAGAAAGGATTTGCATAAAATAACCTGCACTAAATATATTATTACTGCCTATATAAGGCTTCCTATTTATGCGAATTGCGATATAATATTATAGATATATTGTTATATGTCAATGTATATTATAAATTAAATAAAGCTATGATATATATTGTATTTATATAAATGTGATAATGTGTCTTGTATAGTTTGTGATACGTAAATATATATGGCTCTATTTGTATTATTTTATATATATTGTATAATATATTTATACTATATATATTATATGTAGATATATATATATAGTATATATATATATATATAAATATATATATATATATTTATAATATATATTTATATATATAGATATATATATATATATATATAATTATATATAATAATATAATATATATTATTAATTAATATATATATATATATATATATATTATATATATATATATATATTATATATAATATATATATATATTAATATAATATATATATATATATATATATATATATTATTATATATACAAAGGTGGGCACGTAATGTAAAGGAAAGTTAACGTCTATAGATTATTCTTAATCTGTATAACTCAAAGAAAATTAACGGCGTTAATCATTTAAGCGTTTATCGGTAAAGAATGATAGCGGTATATAGTTTAACAGGTTTAATCGTTAACGTTAACGTCTTCAAAGTTTTTTTTTTTTTTTATTATATAACTAATTATTTCACACTCACGGGTGCAGATGCCCTATTTTAATTAGGGATGTTGCAGCCAAAATTCATCTCGCTAGCGCCAAATATTACGCAGTAATGAAACATTAAGACGCTCAGGCTTTAATAGTTGAGACGATTTTAAATTTCAGCAGGAACCAGAAGATAGAAGAGAGTTCCACAGACAGTGGTGAAAGAAAAAAGGAATAACACCGCTAGAATTATACTAAGTCATGAATATATGGGGTTACCAATATCATACACAAAACTCGTGCGCAGATATAGCACCCTTTGTGCTACTAGGGGGTCGTAAAGGTGGTGATACGCGAGTTACAAGTGGTAAGTTCCCTCAAACACCTGCCGCTGCGATACCTATAGAAAAAGAGGGATAAAAGCACAATATGCTTCGCGCCGACAACTAGAGGTTCAAGGGAACTGGAAAGTATTTGATAAAGTTAAATGTTATAAGCCTTTTGGCTTTTTACTCGACCCTGTCCAATAAGCGCGGTGACACAGATCCCCCAGACATGAGAACCAGTACTCTATATCAAGGCCGAGATTGAGGGACCCTGTATAGCTGGAGTAAACCGTTAAAAATACTGAGAAGAGAAATAAAAGTCTCGCAGTCTAAACATGAACTTCGCGCACCCAGTTTACGTTATTTGAGGCCGCCCCAGAATTCACTTTTGATGTGTGATGGTTATCCAAGATATTTTTTTTATTATGTTAGGCCAAGGATGTTTTATTGTCAACAGGAGAGACGAAAAAACCGTCAAAAGAGATAGGAAAGTATTAGAAGGTATTTCTAGAGAGGGAGATTTGTAGAAGTTGGGTTTAAAGGACTTGGAATTTCACAAGTTAGACGACAGCTCCACACGGGGCAAATGTCTATCTTAGCACGTCTCATTCACAGACAGAAGTATAGAATTGGAAAGATTAAGATTGGAGGCAATTTGCTGAAGTCAAAAAGATGGAGAGGCAGAATGAAATGAGTTGAAAAGTAGTTCCAGAGAATGAAGGGTCGAGTCATACTCATTATGTGAGTGGATAGAGTTAGATTGCAGGTGAGAAAATCATTTAATGAAACAGTAGGAAATAAAAGTAGGAGATGAGAAGAAACCCTGAGGAACTCCACTATTGACAGAAAAGAGAAGAAAAGTCGCATCTATCATAGACCATAGCCCGTTGTTTTCGACTTGAAGAAAGTTAGACATAAGTAAGCAAAGAGAAGGAGGAAATGGGTAGGAGGAAAGCTGTGGTGATGAGAGATTATGCAATGATGCGTGCCGATACGGCTGGTCAAATCGTCTTATGGGAGTATGTTACAAGCGCCTATTGGTGACGGAAGTCTGCCAGTAGGTCCTAATTGGAAAAGCCAATAATCGAGATTAGAATAAGGAAAAGATATATCGCCTGAAGAAAGACTATATGAAAACAACATACTGCTGCTACCCAGAAATTAGAATGAAGAAGAATGAGAGTATTCCAGATATTCGTACTGCGGATTGATGGTAGTAGAAGATGTGTGTGCAAAGATATTAAGTAAAGTTTAGCAACGAGTTACGCGGAAGAATATTTGGCGGTTAGTTTAGAAGAACGATCAGAGCGGCTTCCTCTTATTCCTCTCTACAGGAAGGTAGAAAGATTGACATTGTGAGGTGTGCTATCCATGAGCACTGAGTGGAAAAGTCTGTAGTATTAAGACAGTAAGGAGAAACTTATTAAGGAGGCCTGAACGAGGTTGTGCAGTCGTTTGTGCCAGCACCGTAAGCACATTCTCCAAAAACTTCTGGGTTTTTTCCAACCTTGTGTTGAACATTATAAACTGGGATTAATGATACCTAGTAATATTAAACCAATATATGTTGCAGGACACTTTGAGAGGGCAGCGCTTTAGGAAATTTTGAGGAAAAAGTAATAAAAACAGTTTTTTCTGTTATCGAAATCGAATCTAATACAATTTAAAATTGCTATAAAATATTTCAGAAACGCGTAAATTAAGTTTCGATTAACTGATGTAGGGGAAAAAGGTAACTCGGTAATAGTCGTTACTTCTTTTCGAAATTAACGATGAATGCAGTAAAAGATTAACAGAATATATGAGTTAATAACGCAATCAATCAGTCCCAGTTTGTGAATCATCAGTCTTTATAGAACTTAATATATTTATATATATATAAGTTTTGAATTTATATATATATATTTATATTATATATATATTATATTATATTAATACCAAAACCTCTATATTATAAAAGACTTACTTAGTTGTATATATATATGATATGATATATAGTATTTATTATATATATATATATACTGTGTGTTATATATATATATATATTAATATATATATTATATATACTATATATATATATATACAACCATCTGCCCCGCCCTAAATGAAATTTTGTTCGTTAGCGCTCGTATAATATAGTACGTAATATATTGTTGAGAGGATAGAGTAGATAGTAAGGATGATAGAGTAATATAAGAGAGATAGGATATATATTATATATATATATATATATATGATAATATATATATGTATTATTATAATATATATATATATAATAGTAATATTATATTACTATATTATAATATAATTATATATATAGTATATATAGATATATATATATATATATTGGTCGCGTATAGTTAATGATCCGTCATATATAATCTCGAAAACTATTAATGCTACAGTAAACGGAATACATTGCTGGAATGCTGGTCAAATTTTAGTACGGAAAATGTAAAAAAAAAAAAAAAAAAAAAAAAAAAAAAAAAAAAAGATTATATCTCAAAAACTACAAATAGCTACAGGGGAATGGAATACATTTTTGGAATCTGTTAAAATTTTCAAAAAAGAAAGATGTAAAAAAAAATAAAAAAAATAAAAAATTATTTGATTAATAATTATAGTCAATATGATGGTGAGGGACTATTTAGGGACCTGTTTTATGGTTTCTAGTTAGAGAAATAAATAGCTATCTATGATTAAAATAAATAGACTTTCTACAAATTTTTTTTGGTTTTTTTTTAACTAAAGAATACCCCAAGGGATTACCGCCACGATGGCAGGAGTCGGGGGTTCTCTCGGCCTTCGGGGAACTACGGGGTGTAGACTAATTCCCCCCCTCCGGGAGGGTCTCCGGAACCCCGCTCTTTTGGTATTTGGGTGTGCGGGGGTTCTCCGCCCTCCCCTACGGGGTATGGAAAAGGTCCCCCCCTATGTTATCCCCGTCGCTCGATGCCCCTAGTGTGCCGTATAAAGCATTTTCCTATGTAAATTTTTCCCAGGATTCCAAAACATGTTAGTCCATTTTCGCATGTAGCCTATGTGTAGTTTTTTGAGATATATTTGTTTTTTCTTTTTTTTTTTTTTTTTTTTTTTTTACATTTTCCGTACGTAAAATTGGACCAGCATTCCACCAATTATTCCGTTTTACTGTAGATCAATAGTTTTCGAAGATATATATGACGGATATACTAAACGCTGGCCTATATATAGAGATTATATATATATATATATATATATATATATATATATATATATATATATATATATTAATAATATATAATATATAATATATATATATATATATAAGGTATAATATATATATATATATTATATTATATATATATATATTATATATTTATATGAATATAATTATGATATATATATATATATTAGATAGAATAGGTATATAAATATATATATATAGGCCAGCCTCTAGAGAGCCACAATCCATATCTCAAAGAACTACTGCAGCTACCGGAAAAAGGAATACAATGCTGGAATGAATCCTGGCAAAATTTTTACCGAGGAAACCGTAGTAAAAGAAAAAAAAAAAATAAAAAAAAAAAAAAAAAAAAAAAAAAAAAAAAAAATCATCATCTCGAAAAACTACACAAAGCTTACAGGGAATGAAAGTACATTTTTGGAATCCTTGTAAAATTTGGAGTCGGAGAGAAAAAAAGAGAAAATAAAAAAATTAACATAAAAAGAGATATTTTTTTTTTGAGGGGGTGCTGGGACATAGTTATGAATATATATATATTATTTGTAAGGTATTACAAGGCAATTTTGGGGGCTCTAGAGCCGACGGGAACACAGGGGGGGGACGTTTTTCCATACCCCGTAGGGGAGGGGGCGGAAGGAACCCCGCGACACCCAAATACCAAGAGAGGGCGGTTCCGGAGACCTCCCCGGGAGGGGGAATGTAGTACCTCCCGTAGTCCCCGAGGCAGAGAGGACCCCGACTCCTGCCATCGGTGCGGTATATCCCTTGGGGTAATTCTTTGGTTTAAAAGAGAAAAAAAGCACATTTGAAGTAAGAAAGTCTATTGATATTTAACGAGGTAACCAAGTAAAAAGTCTCTAAAATAGGCTCTAATCATATTACTAAATTATTAACAATATTTGTTTGGATTTTTTTATTTTTTTTTACATTTTCCTATCCAAAATTTTACGCAGGATTCCAAAAAATGTATTCCTTTTCGCTGTGCTATTGTAGTTGTTTTTAAGATATTAATTTTTTTTTATTTGTTTTTATTTTTTTTTTTTTTACATTTTCCGCACTAAAATTGGACCGGCATTCCAGCAATGTATTTGCCAGGATTCCAGCAATGTATGTAGTTTTTGAGATATGGATTGTGGGTCTTCTAGAGAGCTGACGACAGCTATATATATATGAGTATTAATATATTTATATATATAGTAGATATATATATATAAGATGGATAGATATATATAATATATATATTATATATATATATATATATATATATATATATATAGATATTATATAATATAGGCCTAATTCTATGTTTTAGGACTCCGTCAGTTTTAATTTTTTTTGTTTTTTTTTTAATATACTTGCTAAACAATATTGATAGATCAACCAATGAATTTCGAGATGTAAGTATGGCATGATCAAAAGTTCGATAGTATGTTTAAAATAATTTTTAAAAATCACATTTATGTTAAATATTTTTTTGCATTAAATAATATTCGAAAGTTACGACACTTACAGAAAAACCAATTACATATTTGGAATCGGAGTATGTTTATTTATAAAAATGAAAAGAAAAAAAAATAAAAAAAAAAAATAGGCCTATATTATTTTTTTTTTCGTATATGAAAAATCTCGAAAGTACGACACTTAGAGAAAAACCAATTACTATTTGGAATCAGCTTATTACAAAAGCTTATTACAAAAATGTAAAAAAAAATTAATAAAAAGAAACTGCGAAAAAAAAAATAAAAAAATTAGGGGGTCGAGCCGACGGGGGGACGAAGTCCCACGTTATTCCATACCCCGTAGGGGGAGGGCGGAGAACGCCCCGCGAACCAAATTACCAAAAGAGCGGGTGTTCCGGTGACCCGTGCACCGGAGGGGGAAATAGTCCTACCCTGTAGATTCCCGGGAAGGCCGAGAGACCCCGCTCCAGCCATCTTTGCGGTTTTCCCTTGAGGTATTCTTTTAGTTAAAAAAAAAAAAATAAACAGAAATAAAACTGACGGAGTTGTAAAACGTAAAAGGTCCTATAATTATTTTTGGAACATTTTTTTATTAACATTAACATGATTTGTTAATCTCATATACTGGAATATTATTAAGTCTATCATCTAGGAATATTTGAAACTGAGGGAGTTCGTAAAACGAAGAGGTCCTATAAATATATAGTATATAATAGATATATATATATATAATATATATAATATATATATATATTATAATATATTATATATATATATATATATATATATATATATATATTAGATAAAAATTTATAGATAGTTATTATTATATATATATATATATATATATATAGCGACAATGCAAGAGGACAAGTGTCGCTTATCTTTTATTATAAAAAAAATAAATCAATTGGTTATATTAATCAGGAAAAAGTTAAGATACACGAAATATTAAGCTCAAGCAATGTCGAAAATTTACAGTAAAATATATAACCTATTAAACCACTGAAGGTCATATTGCGTTAAGAGTTAGCCATGTCATTTTTTGTTAGGAAGCTGCTGCAGGGAGAATTGATTGACTTTAGTATCTCGAACACAGTGTAATTACATATTATCTCTTAAAAGGTTAATTAAAAAAAAAAAAAAAAAAAAAAAAAACTCATTCATAGTGTTTTGACCGGCATTCGATACTTAGCAGGGTTGTGGAGTCGGAGTCGGGGAAGTCGGTAGTTTTGAAGAGAGTGGGTCGGAGTCGGAGTCGGCCAATTTTGAAAAGGTTGAGTCGGAGTCGAGGTAATTTTGAAGCTTGGTGGAGTGGGAGTCATGGATAATTTTTCAAGAGTCGGAATTTTCAAAAGAGTGGAGTCGGAGTCGATGTCGGGGTAATTTTCAAAAAGGGTGGAGTCGGAGTCGGAGTCGAGGTAATTTTGAAGAAGGTGGAGTCGGTAGAGATTTTGAAGAGGGTGGAGTCGAGTGGAAAATTTTTGAACCGACTCCACAACCCTAGGTATTAGACAATCATTTTGGGGGCAGCGAGTTGTGCTTTATATATTATATATGATATATATAGTAATATATTATAATATATATATATATATAATATGAGATATATATATATATAGTGAGATATATATAGTATAAATATATTTATATATATAGTATATATATAATTAGTATATTATATATATGAATATATATTAATATATATCATATATATATAGATATATGAGTGAATATATAGTATATATAGATATATATTATATATATGATGAAAATATAAACATACTCTCTGCAGAGCTAGTGTCAAAATACAAAAATAATGTTTATAAATATATTATATATATAGATATATATAGTAGTATATATAAGATATATATATATATATATATATGATATAATATATATGAATAGTAATATATGATATATACTATATATATATATATATATATATATATTATATTTATATATATATATTATATATATATATTACAATATAAGTATATATATTTACATAATTATATTAGGATATATATATAGATATATAGATATATATATAGAGTATAATATATATAGTATTATATATTATATATAGAGATATATTAGATATGTATATATATATATATATATATATATATATTATATATATTACAGTGGGTGTTTACGAAATAGGGGGGAAAATTTTGGAGGATATTATCTGTGATACCATTTACAAGAGTTTTAGTCTATTAATAAAGTTACCTGCTAAGTTCCTCATTTAGTAGGTATATGAGTTAGTTAGGAAGGTGAAAGATGTATGATGTGAATATTTGTGTTTTATGTTCCGTAGATGTGGTTTTATTGTTTTATTATTATATTATTATTATTATGTATTGATTATTATTATTATTAATATATAGTATATTATTATATTATAATTATTATTTGATTAATTATTATTTGATTATATTATTATTTTTATTATTTATTATTGTATGATTATGGTTGTTATTATTATTATTATCAATATTCAATATTTATTTATTTTTTTGAATTTTTTTATATTATTATTATTATATATTATTATTATGATATTTATTATTATTATGTGTTATTATTATTATATTGTTGATTAGTTATTATTATTATTTTATATAATTATTATATTATTATTATTGTTAGTATGGTTATTTGATTGATTGATTGATATTATTATTATTATATTATTATTTTATTAATATATTATACAGTATTATTATGATGACAGTAGTATTATTTTTTTATTTATTATTACTATTATTATTATGTATTATTATGCAATTATTAGATTAGTGTATATTAGTTAAGTATTATTTATGATATTTTATATATTTATTAAGATGTTATAAATTATTTTTAAGTATTATGTACCAGTATGTTGGTGGGGATGAGTTATTATGATTATTATATATTATTAATATTATGAGTATTATTTGGTTGACTACTTCAAAGTACGTTTTATGTAATGTTGTGTGGTTGTGTTTGTTATTGATTTTATTTTACGTCATTTGTTATTATTATTCTCCTATGTTCCAGAAATCGCCATAAATCCTCATTCATAGTAGAAACAGAGACTAAGCTTGATAAAGGTAAATATTTTGTTAATGAGATACTTTAGGTTTAGTATAATCCATTATCGCATTATTTTTGTATTACAGTCATTATTTGTAATGCTTGATAATCCGTTTCCCGAGTATAATTATTGCTGAATTACTATCAAACAGAGATATGCCTAATTTTAGTTCAATGAATTCGACATGGAGAAGATGGACCTCTTATCAACCAAAAGGATTGGTACAATATAGAGAACAAGCAATACCCGTGTATCTATAGGAGTTACTACATTTATTCGTTGCAGAGTCCCTTTAAGCACAACTCGTTACATCTACGGAACATAAAACCAATTGTGAGACATCATACCCCCTGCACCTTTCTAACTCATTGTACCTATTTAAATGAAGAACTTTTGACAGAGTAACCTTTATTTAAGAAAAAGACACATGTAATGGTTTCAAAGATAAATATCCTCCAAATTTGTCCCACTATTTCGTAAAACCCTCTGTATACTATATATTATAATACTATATATATAATATATATGATTAGAATTATAATTATTATATAATATATAGTATAATATAAGTTATAATGATATTTAATAGTGATAGATTTGAAAATATAAACATATTCTTACCCACTTTACAAAGATTGTGCACAAAATAATGTTTGATGATATAAGTAGTATATATATATATATAGAATATTAATTATATATATTATATATATATGGATAGTATATATATATATATTAGATATATATTATATATAGAGAGGATATATATATATATATATTATAATATATAGAGTAAGTATATATTCATATATAATATAGTATATATATATATATAATATATATATATATATTCTAAAAGCTGTTGTGATCTGATTTTACGAACCTTTAATTGTCTGGCGTACTAGGTAACTGACCCTTTTATTAGTCAAACAGAAATTCGAAACAATGCATCTTGACATTAGGTGGGATGGTTGGTTAACCATTTGGTTTAACCATTGGTTTAAACCATGGTATTTAAACCACATAAAAAAAAAACCATGGTCTTAACGCATAGAAAAAACCATGCAATAAAAGTATTTAAGAATGTATTTATTTAATGGTTTTCTTTAGCATATTGATATGGGTTTTCTCATTTTTTCAATCGAAGAGTAACTGAAAGAAAAAAAAAAATTTTTTGTTTTGATTTTATATTATTGGGAGAATGATTATATAAATAAATTTTTATAATATTACTATATATATAATATATTATTATATATATATATATTATAGATATATAGTATAATATAATATATATATATATATATATATGAATAGTATATATATATATATATATATATATATGATATATATATATATATATTATATTATATATTAATAATATATAGAGATATATAGAATATATATATATATATAGATATGAGATATAGAGTATAAGAGATATATAGAATATATATATATTATTTGTTAATTTAACATGTTTTAAACATGGATTTCTTGTTTCGAGCTCTTGAGGATTTTCATTTCTACCCATCGATGCCACATTTTCAAAAGATTATATAATAAAACTCATTTGTGAAGTGTGTGGCCACAGCATCAACCAAGTTAAAATGCTTCACCTTTACTAAAATCAGTAGAGATTTATATATTTTTGAAAATATGATAATGGAGCTA
Source organism: Trachelipus rathkii (assembly GCA_015478945.1). Lineage (NCBI taxonomy): Eukaryota > Metazoa > Arthropoda > Malacostraca > Isopoda > Trachelipodidae > Trachelipus > Trachelipus rathkii. The sequence continues at coordinate 13,789 of JABUQX010006515.1, read as the reverse complement.
GAACAGCTTAATCAACCACTCAACAGACAAGATTTATAGGAAAAAAGCTAAAAAGGAGGTATCATCAGGCAGAAGTTAACAGAAGCTCACTTATTGGCATATATTTTTAACCCAAGATATCAGACCACAGTACTTCCAGAAGATGAGTATTCAAAAGCAGTGGAATTTATGGAATAAAATTAAGAGCAAATTCTCCTCCATTTCATAAAAGTTACCTATTTGATGAGTCTCTGTGTCAGCAGTGACTCTTCATCTTGGTGACGAGATCTCTCAAAGAAAATTAGATGAGAAGGTATATATAAATTAATAAGCATATTGTCAGCAATTCATCAACTGCTAATGTTGAAAGGGATATTTTCAACTTTGGACTTGTGCACAGGAAAGCAACATTAGAAATAGGTTGGGATCAGCTAAGCAGGTAAATTGAGTTTTTTTGTATATAATTCTTTTTGATATTTTCAGTCTCGATTTTTATGATATATCTCTTCTCTCTCTCTCTCTCTCTCTCTCTCTCTCTCTCTCTCTCTATATTATATATATATATATATATTATAGTATATATATATATAATATATAATTATAGTATATATATAGATATATTATATAGATAATATATATGTAATATAATAGAACATAAGATATAATAATAGTATATAAATATAAGTAAGGTTATATATATATTTTATTCGGCTAGTATTCAAATCATAAGGTAAATAGAATTCATGTTTATATCATTATAGGTTGAATTTGAATAAACTTTTCTTTTAAGCGTTTTTTTTTTTTATTATTTTCTTTGAATTGGTAAAGAATAATTAAAGTATAACTGTATTTTCAGATAGAGGAGTTTATATATTATAAGTATACCTCATTACTTTTTTGTAACATATTATGGGAGTTTATGTACAACTCAAAAAATAATAATAATTTTTATTACAGTTTACAGTTATCAAGAAATTTGAATTTAAGAATCTAAAGAAAATTTCATTATTAAGGAATTGTAGAAATATGTGGATATAGCACATGTGAGTATAACAGTTCTCCAAGTTAGTGATATTATTGCCTGATTAAAATGATGAATGTAAAAAGCAGCAATAGAAAACACATTAAAACCACTCAAATAGCATAAAAACCCAATAAAAACAACAAAAAAACCATTGGTTTATTTGGTTTATTTAAAAAAACCAATGGTTTTTGTTTTTTTTAAAAAAACCATGGTTTTTTTCCAACCCTATCTGACATATTAACGGAAAATGTTGAATTTAAATGTTGATCAATTAAATATGATCGTCATTTTGATTTGTTAATGTTGAGTAGGGAAAAAAATTGTTCAAAACGTAATTTGCCCGAAACATTGACATCGCTTCGAATGCTAAATTCTTTAGATTTGGATATTCCTTTTCAGAAAATTTGTAGTGCTCAATACCAACTTCTGGTAATTGATTTGTAAAAGTCTGAGAAGCTTTGCTGGACTCATCCAACACGTGTGGCATAGTTTGATACCCCTAACTTTAGCATTATGTGATTTTTTTTTTTAAATCAAGACTAACTTCTTAAAGTATCCTTAAAGTATCAAACACTCACAGTTAAAATTTATTGCACTAAACAGCAGCAGCTCTTATCATGAGAACCTCGGTTCCCTTGAGGACCGCAATATCTTCAAATGATCCCCAAAAGCTTGAAGAAATGCTATGATCATTTGCAATTAAAATAGAAGGAAAAATTTGATTGAATGATAGAAAAAGCAAGCATGAAATACGTTTCCTTTTCTACATATTTTACAAGACCTTTTATGAGAATCTTTAAATAAATATTTGATGCACTTTACTGTTAAGTGCTGGTGGTCCTTGGCATTGAAAAATATTTTAAAAAGATTCGTGATAAAGAAAAGGCTAAAAACCTCTGAAATATAAACATTTACACAAGTTTTGCAATATATATGTGAGTTCTTAACGTTTAACATGAATCAAAGATAGGGTTTGAAGTTTGTAATCAACATGTTGATAATTTATTCTGAAACTGATAAATTTCAAGTACACTAGAGTTCATTTCACTCTAACAAAGGACAATATTTCTTTAGCACTAATCAGTAATTACAATCAAGGCCAAGAGATAAATAATAATAAATAAACGTTTTATCTTGCCTGGAATATAAAAATTTTATTTTCAGACATCAAAAGCAAGGGCTTTCATCCCTGTTCACATAACAAAACACTAGTTGCAGTAGGAAAATAAGCACAAACATTATGCTCTAAGATTTGAAAGTGTATAGGTACCTAACTTTTAAGAAGAAAAATAATGTTGATGTTCTTATGTCATAGTCTGGTAATACAAGATAGAGTAATTTATACATGCAGATTATCTTTAATTCCACATACACAGTTTAAACGTTCCTAGGTTTGGTCAGAAATGATATATATTAGATATTATATATATAAAAAAGTAGAAAATTGAATTTGATATACTAGATTTATAATCTGTTTTACATGCTCGTTTTTTTTATGATATTGCAGTATTTGTCTTTATATACATATTCTTTTTTTTTAAACCTGTTTTAGTATAAAATTTTAACTTCTAAAATTACGCTTTCTTATAAATTTTCAAACATTACAAATATAGAACTCTTAAAGTACGATTTTTCCTAGATTTCAACATGTTGAGAATTATTTGTTAAATCTTTAAAGAATTGAGTTTTTTAAAGAGGTTTTGCAGCTTTGTATTAAATTAATAGTGTTTAGTTGAAATGTGCTGTTCAATATAGCAGAAGCGAGTATATAATAGGTTTTAGGTGTCTTAAGATTCGACATATTTTTGAAAGAAAATGTCAATATTTGTTTTATAGGATACCTATATTTTTCGTTAGTTAGTGAAAGCATGTTATTTAATAAGAAAATTATAATTTCTAAAAATTACAGCTCTTCTTTAAATTTTCGAAGCATTAAAAATTAGATACGTCTTAGAAGTAGATTTTCCTAATTGTACAACATTTGGAAATTATTTTGTAAAATTAAAATAGAGTTTTTAAGGAATATTTTCGCATTTGAAAATATTGTTGTTTCATTGATGGCTATTAGATCAAGAAGAGCAAAAGTAATTTAATTAATTAGTTTGTTAATTTACTTAAATTCAACAAAGGTTTAAATGAACAATTTTGAGAATAGTTTGTTTTAATATATAACCAATATTTGCATTAGTATGTGAAAACTGTTTTACTAAAAATTTTGTAACTTCTAATAATAGTACGGGCTTTTATTCTTAAATTTTCACGATTAACTATAAGTTAGAAAATCTTAAAAGTACGATTTTTTCCTAAATTTAACATTTGAAAAATTATTATGTTAAATCTTAAAATTGAGGTTTTTTATACTGGATTATCAGCATTTGAAAAAAGTAAAATGTGTTTACGATTGAAATGCAATTTAAGAAAGCAGAAAAGAGAATTGAATTTATTATCTGTTTTAGGTGTCTTAAATTGAAGTTTTGTTAACTGTAATTTCAATTTTTGTTTTTATATACCAAATATTTCATTAAGTTGTGAAAAACCTCGTTTTAAGGTAAAAAATTTTACTGCTCCAAAATTTGACACTTCTTTCTATAAAGTTGTAACATGAACAAATGTTAGACATACTTAAAATGTACGGATTTTTCAGCTAATTTCAACTTTAGAAAATTATTTGGAATAATATCTTAAAATTGTAGTTTTTTAAGGGATTGTTTAGTATTTGAAAATAATATGTATTGTCTATTGTTAAGTTCCTTATAAATGAGTATTTGAATTATTAATATCAGTTTTCAGGTGTCCTATTTATGTTTTATTAATTGAAATTTAATGATTTGTTTTTATAATTTTATTTGACTGTTTATACTATATAAATGCTTTTTTAAATTGATAGTTTTCGAGGAGAGATGAATGTGTTTGAGGGGAATGAGACAGGATCGGGTTCCGAGTCTGAGCGTAGAGTGAAAAGGAGTGTGTTGATTCGGGACATAAATAAATTTAATGTGTATGGTACGAAAGAGGTTGAGGAGTTCTTTAGGGAATATATGAGGGTTATTGTAGGGAGAAGTTTGACGAGAATAAGGTCGTTTTTGGGTAAGTGAGTTGGGCGAATATTTTAAGGGCGCTGCGAAATGCGAATTTTATACAGGCTGTCACGTGGTGGGGAGCCAATAGTATGAAGTGTCAACAGAGAATATGGACCTGGTGTGAGAGTGAAAGGGGAGTTGAAGTATGAAAGGTGAATGATTTGATAAAGCTAAGGCGTTGGACAAGAGTGAAAGGATGATTATGTTGCGCACGATTGGAATACGCTCGGCGAGCAAGATTGTGGGCGATGATGATGTGGATGGGAATAAGAGATTGTTGAAGAAGTTTTTGGGAGACGGTTCCGACCTCAGTGGCTGAATATGTGAATTTGCGAGAAGGAATGGAGAGAAAATGGAGATGGCGGGAGCCGATTGACTTGGGATAGATGCTTCTGGAATTGTATGAAGATAGGGAGTTGCAGGAGAGCGGAGAGAATGAACGACGAGACAGTGTTAGTGGTAGGGAAGGAATGAGAAGTGAGAGGGGGTCGACAACCATCCCAGTATATTGATCGTATAGGGACGCACGTGAAAGCTCAACCCCCTATGAAGTAAGTGGGCGAAGTTTCTGGAAGATTTTTAACGGTGGTTTTGGAGATGATGAAGGACGGTGAATGCAGGATGGTGTGTGGGTAATTTTCGCTGGTCGTCCAAGTAGCGATACTGGAAATGTGAATGTAAGGAGGGACGAATGGGTTATACCCAAGGTCATAGGGTATATCAGGGTCAAGGGATTAGAGGTCGTGGAAACCAAGAAAATGTGAGTGCGAATAGGGAATGTGAAGTGTTTTCGTTGTGGGAAGATGGGTCATATGATTTCGGAATGTAGATGGGCAACTGGTGCTTGTTTTTAGCTGTGGGCAAGTGGGTCATTTGGCCATGAACTGCACGGACCCGCAAAGGGCTGGTTGTAGGAGATGCGGAGGTGTGGATCATTGGGTGCGTGATTGTCCACAGGGAGTAAGAGCGAGGCAACCGGTATGTGGGAACTGTGTATCGAGGGGCATTTTTCTAGAATGTGTAGGTCCCCTACGAAATATCTTGTGTATCGCACCATGGTGGGAAAATAAGGGCATCGTGGCGAATGTGTTGAGTGTGAGGCACCAGGAGGGACATGGTTCGATTAAATCCTGGTGTGCTAGGTCCTTCGTACTGGTGGATAGTGGGTCCGGTTTCAACCGGTTAGATGGTCAGGCTGTTGGAGTGAAATCGGCGGATGTAATGTGAGTGAGGCGAATGAAACACGGTAATAACAGATAAGGTTAAACACTCCGGTGAAATCGGGTTGCCTTTTGAGGGTTGCAGTTGGCTGCCCTGCAGGTGAGATTAGTTTCACAAGATAGGGGATGTTAAGTGTCGATCGTGTTTTCAGTTGTCTGTGAATGAATGTAGAGATAAGGTTTATTTGTGGATGGGTATTGAAGGTTCGTTGTCGCTTTGATTGATACTTGGTGTAAGGTGGTTAGTGGTTGTGTACAAGGAGCATATGATAGGGAGGAATATAAGGGGAAATCGAAAGAAGTCGGTAGGGTATCAAATCAAAGGATATTATAATTGTTGTTGTAATCGGGTGGAAGTAAATATTTAGAGAGGGTGTTAAGATAAGGAGGAAGAATGCGGCTGGATAGGAGACGTGAGTTTTTATGTGATTGATAGTAGGGAAACGAAGTATGATGTGTATTGGAGTATAAAGTTTTTGAGTGAAATGGCTATAATGTTATTCATCCTGATTCGACAGGATATAGATGAAGAAAGCTGAATAAGGATGGAACATGCAGGATGTATGAATGATTAAGGCGAGGTAGATGTGAAATTGGTTAAAGGCGTGGAGGTTGTTTGCTTTAGAGGATAAGTCTTTGAAGACGATAAAGTGGTAAGTGTGAAAGTAGGGTGGGAACGACATGTGGGTGTGGATCTGAAGAACCAAGAATAATTGCATGGGTTTCTGGTGATGGTTTAGATGCGAGGTATAGGCGAAAGGGTTGCACAGTATGTGATGGTATAATAGATTTGAATAATCCTAGGGTGTGTATGCAGAAGGCCTGATGTGAAAAAGAAGAGAGTGAGATGTATAAGGGGTTGGTGAATTGTGTTGGTAGTTTGTTATTCGTTTTGTATTCGAGAATTCTGAGACGAGAATGAATGCTGTTGTTGGCTTGGTTGATATTGAGCGAAAAAGATTGGTGTTATGTGAAATGGTTGATAAGTAAATTACTGAAGGTTGATGCAAGTGAGGACGATCAAAAGGTTTACGAATGTTCTGGGAAAGGAGGAAGACGCGCCCTGATCAGGGCGAAATGATGATTTTGGGATTGCGAATATTGCGTGCGTTCTGCATAGTGTTAGCGAGTGACACCCCGATATATCAAACGTCCTCCTGTGGACTTTGGCCTCCCCCGCTCTGGCGAATGAGAATTGAAAGAGCAGTGTGGAAGAGTTAAGGAATAAGGTGTGTTGGAAGGAGAGTGACGAGTTCCATGAAGTGAGGGTGCGCGAGGGTTGTTGGCTGTGCGAAAGAAGCGCTGATGAGCGATGATGGTTAATGCATCTGATTAATCCGTAAGGTGAAGATGAATAAGACTGTGTCTAGATAGGAGTAGCCGCTTGGGTATGAATTTTCCGAGAGAACAAAACTATATATAGGAACATTGAACAGCTTTTTGACGAAATGGTCTGTGCGTGGTTATTGATCAGATGCCTAGTGGAAGAGGATAGTAGGTTGTAACTGCCTTTTCGACTGCACAAGCGGCAATACAGTTTAGGAAGTTTTGAGCTTTGGTTAGCGAATAGCTCCAGCCAGCATTCCAAGAGGGTCGACTGAATGTGGTTTGAATGATTTTTTCCCAGAAGAAGTGGATGGTGTTTATAGACGCTAGTATAGTGATGATCTTTCTCTGAGCATTTAAGAGTTAGGAATGATGCTGGTTGAAGAAAGTTGAGAGTAGGTATAAAAGTAGAAAGATTGAGAAGTGTAGTGGTTTGCGGATGAGGTTGAATTCTTCGGGACCAAGGGTGTGCGACCGTGGTTTAATGATAAGCGGGAAAAGTTTATTGAGAAATGTTCGGCGTTCCAAAGCGCGAGGAATGTTAGAGAGTTGTAGAGGATTTTGGGTTTGTAGAGTTTGGAAAGGAAATATTAATGAAAGATTGTTCGTGATGTGATGCAACCTTTGACTGAATGTGCACTGGGAAAAAGAAGAGTACGATCGTGAAATGGAATGATAGAGAATGAATGAAGCGTTTGAAAAGTTGAAAGCTGAGGTCGCGAAGGATGTAGAGCTGGCTTATCCGGATTATAGTGAGAATGCGAAACCTTTGGAAGTCTTTAACGGATGCAAGTGGTATGTAAGGGGGGTTATTTGCAATGCAAGAACAATGATTGATTGGGATTGAAAGAAAACGAGTGATTTCGTTATTTTTCGAAAGCGTTTAGTATGACAGAGCGAAAGTATTTCTACGATTGAAAGAGAGTTGGCTGCTTTGAGGTTTTGTTTTGAAAGTGTTGCGCTCGCGTTTTGTATTGGAATTAAGTATTGTGCGAGACGGAGCACCAATCCCTTGGTGTATTTGCGAGAGAGTGAGGATCGTTGATGAGTCGGCTTGCATAGGATTTGAGATTGTGAGTGATTTTGACTAAGTGGTTGAGTATTGCCGGGTGGACAGGACATGAGATTGCTGATTTGATGTCGAGAATGGCTGGTGAGGAGTATGAGTGAAAGGTAGTGAAGACCCGAGAATATTTGCCTAAGGGATGTTGAAGGGAAAAGAATCGTCAGGGTGGTGTGATTCCCATGTTTGAAGGAGTGTGTCTTGTATGGTTCATGCTTGTAGCTAGGGAGGTTGGCTTTCGAGAGTGCCTGAGAGTATATGAAAATTGCGGAGGGATAGTTATGACTGAGGTGTGTACAGAACAGCCCGAGCAGAGTAGGGACTTTAGGAAGGTTGCAAATATTTTATGAAGAGTTGAAGATGTGTAATGATGTGTGCTTCGGTGCAAAGAGTATTGTTGTTTGTGAGTAAGTGTTACGATACGTTTTATGTGCATTTGCGTGGAGCAGAGACATTTTGTTATAGAGTGCAGGGTGTAATGGTGGCAAAAGCTGGGTGAGCTTCATTTACTGAGTGTTTGAGTGGGGTACACTATAATTGGATAAGAAAAAGAGTTATGATAGAAAGTATGTTTTGGAATCAGAGTTGGAGGAGTGTCTGTTTGAGGGTGATGAGGAATGTGAAAATGATTGTCATGGGAAATTCGGAAGCGATAGTTTGCGATCAGGGATATGGAAGAATTGGAGGTGAAAAGTGCAGATGAATGGGCCAAGTATTTTTGTGACTGATTGTACGTGGGGGCCAGATTCTTTAGTGAATGCTCTTGTGTAAGCGAGATACTGAGCAAGTAAGCGTGGCAGATAGAGAGGAGGAGTACAAATGTGAAGATTAAAGGGATTGGGTCAGGTGGTTTTGTTGCTTTTGAAGAGGTTTTGTTCAAGGTAGAAATAGGAACGCTAGGGGAAGTGGAACATAGGTTTGTTGTGCTGGATGAGGAGCAAATGCCGTATTGTTTTTTGTCTTGGGAGTGACTTTTTTGAGGGATGAATGAGTTGTCGTGCGCAAGTGTAGGGATGAAGGTTGGTGTTGAAGGTAAAGTCGTCGATGATTGTTGATATGCAGAAGGAGAATGTGTTGTGTTTGTTGATTTTGTTGCGCATTGGTGAGAGTTGGGTGGGGATGAAGAACTTGTTAAGTATGAGGATATTGAGGTGAATGCAAGAGGATTAATGTCCTTATGGTCGTGTGAGCTGAGAAATTATTCTTGTCGGTAAAGAAGTGGTGCAGGTATGGGCCCAGTCTGATAGAGGAATTAGTTAGGGTATTGGCGAAAAGGTTTGTTGTGTGTACTAATGTGGTGTATTATATTCGGAAAGTAAGAGAAGAGGATTTGTATGTACCGGTGTTTTCTGTGGTTGGAACGGTAGGGATGGTTAGTATTCACCGTAGGTTTGGTCACAAATGGGGAGTTTAACTTGGGGAATGTATGAAAAGAGAGAAGCTGTAGTCAAGTCTTGCTATGGATCCTTGGTGGGGGGAACTGTGAGTGGGGGAGTTATAGATGGAAGATACATACGCCGCCCGGTGAGACTGATAGTAGGATAGAGCGACAGATTGTAAAATTGTGAAGTGGAAGAGACTGATATAGTCAGAAAGTCGGCTAAGGCGTATCCCAGAGACATGGCGGTGTTAGTGTTCGGCAAGCAAGTTCCCTTGGGGAAACCGTCAAAAGTTATGGACCCAGTTGGTGAGGGGCGAATGAGGGCTGTTGACATTGGAGAATCGTGTGACGTTTGAGAGTTATGAACGGGGTAGTAGGTAGGTTACTGAGGATTGTGTTTCTGCCAGTGACTGAGAGTGGGTATTAGAATGTGTGATGGTGGATCACAAAAAACAAAAAAAAAAGTTCAACATTTTGCGTGAATGCTGTGCCGGTGAAGGGAATGGAAAGACAGTGGCGAATGGTGGCTATGGTGGATAAGGGACGTTTGTTGCCGATGTGTGTAGAAAACTCCGAAAGCGAATGTTGATGATAAGTGGATCCGGGTTTGTAGGGCAGGCGTTTGAGCAATGTTGGTGATTGGGCGCATTGAAACATAGTGAGCAACCGACGCGTATAATGCCGATTCGAAGGGTTAGCGCGAGAGAACGATTCGGACGTTGAGTGGAGATGTTACGATATGATGAAGTGAAAGAGAGACTCGATTGGGATTATTGGTGTTTAGGAAGAGTGTTGTGGGCTTATATATGACTGTGCATACGAGCAACTGGGTTATGTCTCTTTGATGTATGTGATGAATTTGATGAGGTTGTGAAACCCAGGCTTGGTTACCCTGGGGATAGGGACGTATTGTGGAGAATAGGGTAGTTTAAAGTTTGCATTTTAACGGGGTAGGGGATAATGGTTTTTGTAAAGGAGGTGATTTGAGAAAGGTCCGGTTGAATGTGAGTAACGATTGAGAGAATACAGTTGTGAGAGGGCGTATATTTGTTAAAAAGGGTTATGATCGAATGGGGTTAGTTATTTGTTGGAGGGTGAGTGAGAATGATGGTGGTACGAATGAGTTTTCGGGCCCATCAGGTACAGTTAGGTTTCGTGAGGGAACCCCGGTTATTTAGATTCATCCGCTAGTAATAGGTTCGTGTGAAATGAGGATGGAGTTGAAGGAGAATGGGATATAGTCGGATGATTAGTGGTTATAGGGGAAAGAGTTATGTTGTGGAAGAGAATACGAAAGAAGAAAGCGTAAAAATGAGGAAATCGGGTAATGTTAGCAAATTAAGGGTGTTGTTTAACAATGAAAATGAGAATGATGAGTATTTTTCAGGGTTTTGGTGGGGATATATGGAATAACGAACAGGTTTGAGAAAAGTAACCTACACTGTATGCAAAGTTTCCTTGATGAAAATGAGAGTGTGTTGGCAGGATTAGAAATATCAAGAGATAGGAGTGGTGCATATGGAAGTGATGCATTGAGTAAATTTTGTGGGAATTGGATGAGAGTAGTGAATGTTATAAGCGAAAAATGCAGGATGAGCAGATTGAGAAAGAGATGGCAGAAATTGTTCGTGAGTCTTTTAACTGGGGAAGGATAGGTGTGAAATGAATGTAGAAGTAGGAGAGACTGATGAAAAAGCGGAAGGTGGGGAATAAACCCAGTGAACCAGTGAAGGATATTGAGAAAACCGTTACTTAGGAGTAGGGTGTTGTTAAACAGAGTATGATTGGGTGACTGATAGAACGGCGGTTATAAAGTGGGTGATTGTTGGGTTAGATATTATATGAAGACACAATACGTAACGGTAAGGAGGGGATGTGGTAGGCTCAGTTTTTGTGTTTTTTTTTTCTCTAATTTTTTTTTGTTTTTTAGGTACAGCATGAAAGAAGGAAGATGAGATTTCGTGAGCTAAGAGCAAAGATGAACGGCAAAGGAGCAAGGAGGGATGAAGTTGAAGATAGACGAGATATTGAACCCGAGAGATTGAAGAACGCTCAAGGAAAAGGAAAGTTCCCGAGCTGCAGTGTTTTTTTTTTAGTGTGATTTTTTTTTAAAAAATAAAAAGTGAATGAAATTAAGTTAATTTTAAATAGTAATTTAATAATCATTTAATTTAATTTTATGTATATAAGTGAAAGTAATTCCTGTTTTAAATATTTTTCCCATTCAGTTAAAAGTGATTGCTTCTTAAATACAGGAATTTAATTTATTTTGGTAATTGGAATTTATATTTTGTAAATGGTATTTTGAAGTTCACGGATTTATAATGTTAATTTTGTCGTATGGACTGAGGGAGGATCTGGGAGTTTTTGTTTATCGGAATGGATCTTGTAGCGTGAAGAACTGGTAAGAACTGGATCGATCTTGTTCTAAAGTCGGATGAATGTGATTTGTTCTCGATAGGTAATTGTGCCTTTGGTAAGCGGTAACTAATGGTTTAAATTTGATATTTTTTTATTATTATTATCTGGGCTAATATCCTGAAGCATACAGTTATTCTGTTGTTTTCAGTATTCAGGTTGACGGTCCTATCGTGTGAATATTCAAAGGTATTGTTTCTCGCGGTATTTTAGAGTTGGATTCGAAAAAGGAACAACAAAAAAGCTGGCTTACTAACATTGGCCAGGTAGTCATTAATTTCTTGGTTTAGTTACTCTCTTATTATTTGATTTGATTTATTACTTTATAATTTTAATTTCATTTCATTTTATTTAACTTATTATTATTAATGATATTCATTATTATTTACCTGATTCATGTTTAAGCTTTAATTATTATTGACTGTTGGACTTTTCTATTGGTGTGAATATTTCAAGGGTATGGTTTCTCGCGGTATTTAGAGGTTGGATCTGGAAAAGGAAAACAAAAACTGGCTACTAACATTGGCCAGTTTTTTTCTGTGGCTTGGCTTCTTTGGATTTGGGATTTGGATTGCGGATGATATTAGATTTTGGAATCGGAAAAGGAACAGGAACAGGATTAAAAGACCTGTATCTAAACGTTCTATATGGAATTGTAACTGAATTGACTTTAACAATAAAATTAGAAATTATAAAACTTGAAACTGAACGTGACAATTGCAATTGGGAACGATAGAAACATTTTGAAGAATTAAAGAAATACATTCTGAAAAAATTAAAAAGAAACAAGAGAATTAGAAAAGTATAAAGTGAGAGACAAATTGAAAACAAAATTGAATATTAAACCGAAAACTTAACTTAGAAAAAAAACATTTTTGAAACTTGTAAAGTGAAAGAAATTAGGAAATTAGTAAAGAAAACATTTTGTAAAGAAAACATTGAAAACTGAATTTTGAAAAACATTTTTTAATACTTAGATAAACAGTTTTTTAAATTTAGAAAAACTATTAGAAGAGTTGTAAGAAATTAGAAAAGAAAACAATTTGAAAAAAAAAGAATTGAAAAATTGTGTAAAAATTGCGAAAAACATTTAACAAATTAAACACAAAAACTTAATTTCCTTAATTGACTTTTACGTATATTTAATATTATTTAAATTTTTTTGATTTATCGGTCATTATATTTATATGTCTATAATTCCTTTATGGTGTAGGTTTAAGGGTATTTTGATTAATACTGTACAAGGGTATAAAGTAGTGTAGTGTGGTATATGGTAGTGATATCTGGTTTTCGTATCGTGGGATATACTAATTTTGGTTGGTACCTATTATTAAGGGTTATTAGGGTACCGTGTATATTCATTTATTCATTTATATATTCATATGTAAAGTGTGTGTATGGTAATTTTTTTGTTTTGTAATAAACTTAAAGGTGTATGGTGTTTTTTTGTTTTTCCCCTCAGTTGCCCTGTCAGACAGCCTCACGACCAAAATTCAAATTGTAGATTTTATTTTATTTTATTTTACCGTAAATCTGCTACAACCACAAATCAGTTAACAATATCTGTGGCTTTCGAAAAAAAATAGCCTTCAATTCAAAAATTGTATTGTTGACACTGGCGCCAGCATTAGCTTAGTAAGCTATGAAGCCATTCCCACACAATTTCAACATCTTATTAAACCTTTTAAGGACATTGGAATAAATGCCATCAGCGGCTTAACCCATGATCACACGGTTTCCGTGGATTCATACATAAATATTCCATTACACTTCTTTGATAGTGAATATTCTACTACCCCTATCAATTTCCTAATAATCCCAGGAGAAATGATGTTAGCCCCAGTAGTATTGGGAGCGACAGCCCTTAAAGAAAACCATTTACTCCCCGATTTAACATTGAAAAGACTGATTAAAAGACTCAGCAACCAATTCGAGTGTATTGTAAAAGATATAAATCAGCCTCACACCAACCATGGTCAGAAAAGCCCTTTAATTCCTAATCCCATAACACAGAAAACGTAAAACTGCGTTGTGTTTTTCTATATTAAATTCAAATATTCCTGAAGTACTAGGGTATTGCTCTCATATGAGTGACTACACCTAGCACTAGGTTCGCCTATTTTTGCGGTATATATATGTATATATACAGAGTAAAATATATAGTATGTCTATTCAAGCATTATATTGCAACGTATATAGCCATACATATATTTTCCTCCAAACCTTGACTCATTGTCATGTTTATGACAATGTTGCAAGGGAGTAGGAGGAGGTCAGTTTCATATTTCAGATGATCTC
>JABUQX010006514.1:10000-12739 GCA_015478945.1 Trachelipus rathkii | reverse complement strand
GAATGGAAAACCGTTCAAAATCGTTCTAAATCTGTTGGTAGCATGAAAAGGGATTCCATTTTACCTCAAGTTGGCCAGTCTTCCAAAATCACACACCCGATGGCTCACGGACAAAGTCTCTAGAGCTAGACCTCCGTAACCCAACAGATCCCATATTGGATCACAATATCGCAACTCCAACTTCCTTACAAAAAAGTGACACTTTTCCTGTGGCACCTTCTTATACTGCCTCCATGGAAACATTCCCATATTCTCCACCCATTTCTGAATCTGGCTCCTTAACAGATGCAGATATCACTTCCATTCCTGAATATAAGCATTTTGGTTGCTCTTCCAACGACCAACCAAGTCCACTTAATAAGATGGACTTGGTTGAACTCAACTTACTTTGCATTCATGGCGAAGCCCCTCCACCAATATCACTGAAAACTCCTCCCCCAAAACCGGTTGTCCAACCCAAATTTCTGTTGTACGACTATTCATTACGACTAAGATTTATTGCTCCTCCTCGTAGGGACCCACGTCTCAGTCTTTCCTCTCCATCTGAATTCACATCCAACATTATCCCTAGCCACATAGAGACAATTGTCTCAAAATACCATCCTCATAATGTATATAATAACATAGCATGGCCATCTTCCCTCAATGGGATTGTCGTGGTTATTATTCTAATTTTGAAGAACTTGTTCAGTTAATAAACATATTACACCAAAGTGCATATGCTTGCAAAAACTTAAACTATGCTATCGTGACCTCTTCCAACCGTGGGAATATAAATCACAGCTAACCTCTATAGAAAGAAATGACATTGATAATGGAGTTGCAAGAATACTCATTCATAAATCTGTCCCCTATTCTTCACCCTTCTTCAAACCAGACTTTATGAAATGGCAGCACGAATTCATCTGTACACCGACCTTACTGTCTGCTCGATCTACCTGGCTCGGAGCCGTGAGTTTATTAAGGCCGACTAAGTTGATCTTTTAAGCAGCTTCCCACTCCGGTTGTTATACTAGGAGACTTTGACCTTCGCACCCATTATATTATGAGACGACTCTGTCACCTCGTCTAAGTCTAAGATCCTTGTTGATATCCTAACACCCTTTTCCCTGGGATGTCTTAGCACAGGAATCCCTGCATATGAACGTTTAGATGCACACTTCTTCCTATATTGATATTTTCTTTTGTTCCCATTCTCTTATGGATCGCTTTACCTGGTCCAGCTTTGATTATTTATGCAACAGTGACCATTATTACCCAATAGTCTTAAATGAACTTGTACCGAGCCCAATGTTAAAACCCAATTCCAGCTGGCAATATGACCGAACGGAGTAGGCTCCTTTTCATCAGGCCACAGCTATTGCACTTTCTCTCTTCAATAAGCGGTTTCCAACCATTGATGATGCCTTTAACTTCTTCCAGCAAGATATCATAGAAGCAAAAGCTTGCATTCCGCGATCTTGCGCAGGTGGGCGTTAGGCAACTTCTTGGTGGTCCCAAGAGTGTGCTCAAGCTAAACGGGGGAAAAATACTCTACAGGCAATACCAAAGGACCCGCACCATTCTAAACATGATTATTTTTAAAGCAGCTTCGGCGAGATCTCGTCGAATTATTTGACAAACACGCAAACTATAACCTTATAAACTATAAACTATAACCTATAACCGTCTTTTTACACCTGCAGAGTATCAAACTGTGCTGGCAAATAGTAAAGACGGTGCCCATGGTCCAGACATGATCTCGTATATCATGCTCCATCATATTCACCTTTCTGCATCAGTGTTCTTTCTGGACTTGTATAACAGAATCTGGATAGAATCCTCTTTTCCATCTGTTTGAACTACAGCTTTTGTAATCCCTATTCATAAACCTGGGAAGGATCCGAAGTTGGCGGACAACCAAAAACTAATTTCGCTGACCTGTCATACTTGCAAATTAATGAAGAAAATGTTTTCAGGCCGCTTTCTCTCTATTCTGGAGAGTGACCAGGCTTTTTCAAACTCCCAGTTTGGTTTCCACAAAAATCGTTCAACCACGGATCTCTTGTTAAAACTGGATCATGATTCATGACATCCGGGAAGCCTTCACAACTGGTGGGATGATTCTTGTTGTCTTTTTTGACCTTGAAAAAGCTTATGACATAACGTGGAAAACTAGGGTCTCCTTAAACTCCACTCGCTTGGTTTCCGAGGACAGCTCCCCTCTTTATTAAATGCCTTCTGTAAAACAGATCCATCCTGGTTCAGTGTTCTACTCTTCTATCACGCCACTTTACTCTGGATGAAGGTGTTCCGCAGGGCAGCGTTCTAAGTGTATTATTATTTGCTCTCGGATTCCATGACATCGTTACTTCTATCCCAGCGACAATCAATTTTTCTCTCTATGTTGATGACCTGGCGCTATACATTGCCGGTGCCAGGCTGCCATTTCTTGAGCGGCAACTCCAACTAGCTGTTGAGAATATTTCACAATTGGGTAACTCTTATGCCTTCCATTTCTCACCCACCAAAACCTCAGCAGCACTATTTAGGAAAAAAGGGAGTCGAAGAATCTGCCACCTTCCTCCCGCGAACCTAACCTTTTATGGTTCACCCATTCCTGTAACTTCACAAGTCAAATTTCTAGGAGTCATTCTAGATGACCACCTATCACACGCACCTCACATTAAATTCCTGAAAACGACTTGTCATCGCGTGCTTGACATATTATGTCATCTTACCTCAAATTCTTGGTGTGCT
>JABUQX010006514.1:0-2500 GCA_015478945.1 Trachelipus rathkii | reverse complement strand
TATATATATATATATATATATATATATATATATATATATATATTTAGTATATATATAGTATATATATAGATATATATATATATATATATAAATATATATATATATATATATATATATATATATATATATATATATATATATATATATATATATATATATATATATATATATATATATATATATATATATATATTATTATATATATAGAGATGGTCGTATTTTAATGTACCACAGTATAAAATTAGATTAGTTAAACAAATTATATATTTGGAATCAGCCGAAAATTCTAAGGATGGGATTTAACTTTTTTTTTTTTTTTTTTTTAATAAAAATTTTTAAAAAAAAAAAAAATTTTAAATTTTTTAATTTTTTTGGCTTCTGGTAATGATTGGGACTAACTTCTTCCGGGATGTGGTCTCTGAACCCCGTTTGTCGCGGTTCTCTGACCATTCGGGGCGGACGCGCCTTCTCACCCAGGCCTGGTTCCCAAAAAAAACTTAAATTTTCCAAAACAAAATTATTTCACCAAATTTAGCTCGAGCCGACGGGGGACAGAGGGGGGACGTTTCATACCCCGGAGGGATGGTCGGAAGAACCCCGCGACACCTTAAAGACCAAAGAGCGTAACCCAGAGACCATCCCTGAAGAGGGGATTAGTCCCCCTGTCGTCCAATCGGGAGTGCCGAGAGACCCCGACTCCTGCCATCTTGCGGTTTACCCTAGGGTATTCCTTTAGTTAAAAAAATTTACTTCAAAAAAAAAAAAAAAAAAAAAAAAGTTAAATCCCATCCTTAGAATTTTCGGCTGATTCCAAATATATAATTTTTTTTACTGTAGGACCTGCCGTTCTCTAGCTACATACTGTGAGCATTAAAAAAATCTGACCATCTATATATATATATATATATATATATATATATATATATATATATATATATATATATATATATATATATATATATATATATATATATATATATATATATATATATATATATATATATATATATATATATATATATATATATATATATATATATATATATATATATATATATATATACTTATTGTGGACCCAAATAATAAATATTTACGTTGAAATAAACTAAAAAATTAAATAAAACAAGCGATGATGCTACGCATCGCTTGATCCTGACGGATCAAGCCTTGGCATATGCATTTTCATGGTCATGGGCATCATTTTTTTTCATTTGCATTTGCATGGGCATGGGCATGGGCATGGGCATGGGCATGCATGGGCATGGGCATGGGCATGGGCATGGGCATGGGCATGGGCATGGGCATGGGCATGGGCATGGGCATTGGCATTGGCATGGGCATTGACTTTTTGTTGCTGAGCACGGGCAAGCTCCAGGGATTGGGCTTTTCACTTCACTGCTACGCCTGCCCCGTTCGCCAGTAAAATTATGGCAATGTAGCCCACCGAGCAAATGGATAAAATCTTGTTCCACAAAAAGACAACTTTAAAATTAATAGGAAATAGATGAATTGGAAAATAAATCAATTTGAAGCACAAAAAAAAAAAAATAAATTCTTAAATAAATACTTAATACTTAAAACGTAATACTTAATACTTAATACTTAATACTTAAATACTTAATACTTAATACTTAATACTTAATACTTAATAATTAATAATTAATAATTAATAATTTATACTTAATAATTAATAACTAATAATTAATAATTAATACTTAATAATTAATACTTAATACTTAATACTTAATACTTAATACTTAATACTTAATACTTAATACTTAATACTTAATACTTAATACTTAATACTTAATACTTAATACTTAATACTTAATACTTAATACTTAATACTTAATACTTAATACTTAATACTTAATACTTAATACTTAATACTTAATACTTAATACTTAATACTTAATACTTAATACTTAATACTTAATACTTAATACTTAATACTTAATACTTAATACTTAATACTTAATACTTAATACACTTCTTCACAATATCCACCCAGGTTACTGATTCATTTTCAGTCTCCATTTTGTTTCTGACGTCCTTCATTCTTTCTAGTAGTCTCTCACAGCATATCTTTACTCCCTGTTGATTAAAATGGATCAAATTTTCTAATTGACTATAATTTTATAATTTAGAAGCTTCTCGTTAATATTATCACAATTTATTATTATTATTATTATCATTATTATTATTATTAATATTATTATTATTATTATTATTATTATTATTATTATTATTATTATTATTATTATTATTATTATTATTATTATTATTATTATTATTATTATTATTAAGTTCTAAAAGTAGTTGAAGTAATAATAGTAGTGTTATGATGAGGGAGAGACTTAGGAGGAATGATACTAGCAGTAGTAATTGTATTTGTAAAAGTAGAAACATCTGTTGAGGCAGTATAAGAAAAACGCTGAAGTGTTGCAGGATAAATGCGAAACGGTTAAACACCCAATCTGATCCGAACGAAGTACAATTG
>JABUQX010006513.1:7500-34284 GCA_015478945.1 Trachelipus rathkii | reverse complement strand
CTATTATTATTATAATAAATTATCATTAACTCACTCAATATGTAAGATAATGAGATATATATTATAGGGAAATTAATAGTTACATTTCACTCATTATGAGGGACTACTTAATCATAGTGAATGGTTTGTACGGGTATGGAGTGATAAGATTTTTTATTTATTTTAAACTGAATATCCATTTAGAGTGATATAAATATTATTATACTATATAGTAAAGAATAAATAATTAATATGAACATTTAATATTAATGTAAATTATTTTCAATTACATTGACAGTAAAATAAATTAACTTAAATTATCTATATAAATTGTTACTATAATATACTTTGCATGGGTTACAATTCAATATCATCATATATGATATTAATATTATAATAATTTTATACCAGTTTACAATTATATTAAGGTGATTAACTTAATAAATATATATATATATATTATCTATAAACAAGGAATATATATATTAAAGTGATCCTATACCACTCATATTACATATCATGTATAGATATGCAATATGTAGACTGTAGTGTATATAATAGTTATGTACAAAGTTACACATTCCGATCATCACCACGCTGTAATGTAGTTATTCATCAATATAATGAATGCTAAAAATTAATTTCAAATAAAAAGATATAGTATAATATAGGATAATATAATAATTATATACGTAATTAAGCTTAAATTATAATTAATAATATGCACCCAATAAATTAGTAGCGATATATGAATAAGTACTAGCTATATATAACGTAGTATATTTTCATACATTTTATATAAATAACTCTTTATTACGGATATTATAGGTCTAATTATAGCAGTAACATACAAATATATACATAGGTTGATCATATTTTTATATAAGGTTGAAATGGAACTCTTCTCCTCTAACTTGCTGGCTTATTTAACTCACTGGGAACATGGCTTTATACCTTATGTACTATACAATATTTTATTTTATTATTTCTCTATATTACTATTAAAGTAATATATTACATTTTACATATTTACATGTATAATCAGAGTATATAATATATAAATAAAGGGGATACATTTAAATCACAAGAAGATTTAATAATATATACTCCATATATAGGTTATTATATATTTAATAATTTATTTTAATTTTAGGGAAAAACAGAATGATTAGGTATATATTATATAATATACTATTATATATATATATATTAATTATATTATAGTATATAGTATATATATAGTATTAGTATATCCCTATAGTTAATGGTAAGGTGAAGTATACTCTTTATAAGCATCCAGTAATCCTAGAAATGTGGTTATTGGATATAGGTACATAAGGTGAGAAGAGAATAATAATAGCCCTACAGTTTTAATTATTTAAAACTGTTATATATAAGCATAATATAAATCGCGTAGACATAAGCGCAATATTAACCAAAGGTGAGAGGGATGAGATCCCATACTCTGAGTAGTGGATGTTTTAGGACTAGACTTATAACTAAGCATATTATTGAGTTATTAGTTGTAATGCATTTAATAGGATATAAAAATATAATACATGTTTTATTATAACATAAAAGAGTACGGGTAACAGTAGAACACAGGATTTTAGTTAGTAATGGGATAATAATATAAATGAAGATGATTTAAGATTGTATGATTTATGAAATTAGGTGGATTGGGTCTATGTAGCCCATTGTTGAAAAGTGTTTGTTAAATACTTAGAAACCGAATTAATATTACAGGCCTAAGTTTAGATATAGTAAACACTTTATTATAAAGTAGATATCCATTTTACGATCACATACTTACGATAATATATTATATAATTAATTTATCGCTTAATAATATATGAATAGTGTATATAAAATGTATACGTAGTATTATAGATTAAAACATGAATGAAATGATATATAATAAATTTATAAGGTATAATTGTTCATTCATGACAGACAGAAAGGCGTTAAACTCTATTATCGTAGCTAATAAATAGGAGGTGCCTCTAGATAGTGTGCGAAGAGTACTGTAGTGTGCATCCGTAGAATGCTGTTAGCTGTGTCAGAAATTCTATCGTGCTGAGAATATGTAAGGTGTGTAACAGACGCATAGCGCGCTGAAATTTGATATGTGTCGCTGTGCGTACGTCGATGAGTGTAGATGGTGTGTTAGCTAAATATCAGATAGATAAAACAGTGGAAGGCATGAGAGTGAAGAAGTAAGACACTATATAGTATATCAGAACAGAGGTAGAGATATGGAACAATAAATGAATATGAAACTACAAAGATCAGAATAACAAGGTATAGAGAGATAGATCATGAACTAATAATTTTAAAGAATAAAAGTCATCAACATAAATTCATGATAATCAAATAAAAACATTATAGGCAGCTAATAATAAACCCATCACTCCTAAAAACAGTCTCAATTGATGACTAAAATAAAAACGAGGGTAAGTGCTGTAATGAGATAGAGATGAGTAAGTGGAGTTGTCAGTTTGCCCTACGTATGCAGTGTCACGCCTGAATGGCATATTGAGTCTCAAAGCAGTAAATACATATGATTGATATAATAGAAGCAGTACAAAGCATCAGACATCAAAACGCAAACAGGACTTAATATGGGAAAGATGAATACACGTAAAAGTTCACCTGTTAATTACAAAGAAGCCCCAGTTTATTTTATGCCTTATATGATCTTTAACTCTTGCACTCTACCAAAGTCGGCGTCGCAATATCATTTAGATCCTGCATCAAGACATTAGCATCGACCTATTACGGTTCAGTAAGTGTTATATCAAATGGAGTATATTAGAGGGAGATAATGGAGGAAAATTGTTATCAGTTCCCAGTTGTGCAGTAAAACACAGATAGACGCTGCTTCAACATTAGCAGTAATGGTAGAGACATCTAGACAAGTATCTAATCAATTACTAGCTATAGGTGCTAGCTGTGCGTTATTGGGTATTTACGAAATACTAGTCTTTTATTTTAGCGGTATGTAATTTACGACGCTTAAGGATATTTATAATAGATATTAAAGTACATTATGTAAATACAAATGAAGTTTATAAGACAGTAAAGTCAGTAAAATCAATAAGCATATCTATTACTATACCCTATTAGTTGCTTAAGGTATCACCTATATATGATTATATTCTGTATTTGGGGTATTTATATAATTTGTGTATCTAGTAAAGTACATGGTTTTATAAATATAAATTTACGGTGAAAAATCCTAATGAGAGATGACAAAGAAGATGTATTGATAAACAAAAATAAATTAATAATATTTTATATTAAAGAAAAGTATATATAAAATAATTGAATTTTATAAAAGACAATTTATTTATATTAGAAACATTAACGCGTAGACAATGTATGTAGAACATACACATACGAAATGAGAATTAAAAGAAAATAGATAGAATGACTTAATGAGAGAGAAGTTATTGATGATACTATGTATTTCTGAATAGAGTTGAGAATTATGTCTCTAGGAATGTGAAGTCTGTATAACGGAATCGCATTAATCGTAACAGGTAGAGATATATTTTATCTTCTCAGTTAATTACAGTCAAGAGTATAATATATATAGAGATAGAATATATATATAGTATAGAAGGAATTTCTAACTCTAGATGAACAAGAGGGAACAGATTTGAAATGAGTCGTACAAGATAGAGATGAGTGAGATGTAAGAGTACATAAACGAGATATATGAAGTTTGAGAATGAGACTGGATTGTATGTATAAAATTATAGATGTAAGGACACTGGTGGCAGCTGAACAATCGGTAACACAGAATAGCGATCCGTGTACATTGGTTAAAGCAGAGTAAGACATTAGATCATATGGTCGACGCAACACTTCGAGTGAACCGTATTATCTAAACCAGGTCACGTGTAAGATAAGACGAAGTCATTCATCTTAGTTGCACATTAGATGTAGTCGCACGTATGAAATGAGAGAGCGATGTTCGATATAGAAATGTCTCAGATGCTAAAACGAAAGATATTATCGGGATATCATAAGAAGAATGGTAAAGAAAAGCTCAATCAAAATAATACTGGGATGAATCTGTTAGAGCAATGTAGATGTCATGCTATACTCTAATTAACTTTTCGGCATTTTTTCGAAGATACAAAATGATACATCTTATTTTAATAGACAATATAATCCCCTAATTTATTAATTTAGCATATAATTGCATAATTAATTTTAGCTTAATTTACGCAAAATATAGCTTAATTGTTTAAATTGTTAGTTGCTGCTAACAGACTCAATGAGCAAATCAGGCATTATATAATATAGGTTTAACAGTGCTTAAGTGTTCATCGTTTAACTAACATCAATCGCACTTTGAGCTATACCTGAACAGGTGGCATACTCCCGCACATGACATCTCGTGGAGCAAGGAGTAAAACCTGAGAGACTCATACATCTACTCAGCGTTAGGATTGAGACTACATTTGACACAGTGACGATAGTTGTAGAAGGAATATCCATAAGATTATATAAATTATCAGTAAGTTTAAGAGACAAAAAAACATAGTGCATACGATAGATATACGCAAAAGAAGTCAGTTAATGATATAACTTTTTCTGCACTGAGATACTCAATTATTGATGTTAGAATATGTGAGCTTCCACGACTTCTCTTTATTTGGTAGGGAAACAATTATGGCCCAACTAGCTTGGATAACATAAAGGTATTTGGTATATGATCCATACCGCATAGCCCCAACGAGGGGTTGCGATACATGCAAGCTAGTCATGAATAGCAAATCATCTCTCTCTCCCTCTTATACTACTACTCCTCATGCTCGGGCGTTCCAGTCGAAATGCCTATCGCGGAGGTTGCTCTCACTCTTCTCCTTGAATCGTTACACTTGTATAGTATTATTTCTATCACGTTTGAGTCTCTCTATCATCGACAAATTATCGATTATGTAATTTACATGTGTATATTGTGACTGAGACTGGGTCCTAAATAGACTTTGCAATTAAGTGAGAAGTGGATGGTTGTTAGAGTAGTGCAAGAGACTATAATATAAGTATAATACCCTTTTGCTTATTGGTTTTTATAATGCTAGTCACCCTTATGGGTGCACGCCACCTCAATACTCATATATTACTAATGAAAGTTTGTTAATAGTTACCTTTTTCAAAAACATATACAAAATCATATCGCTCTCTTTTTTCAGTGGTACCTGTAGAGATGTCTTTCATTACCAAGGAACTCAATTTTATATATTTATTATAATAGTATATATTGGTGTAGTGTGTATATATGGAATGTGTGTAGAGGATTAAGGTAGTGTGTGTGTGTAAGTATAGAATATATTAGTATGTGTGGAGTAATATTATTGTATGATGTAGTGTATGGATGGATATGCGTCATTTTTACTAAATACTCTCTCATCACTCTCTCTCAGTTACTGCTATAGATAATGATTTAATATATATAATATATAATGTATAAATATATATATTTTATAATTTATTATATTGAAAATTTGGTATTTGAGATATATAGATAATATATATAATATATTATATCATATTATATATACTCTTTGTATATATATTTATCTAATAATATAATATAATTAGTATAATATATATCAGTATATACTATATATATGCAAATGAATTATAAGTGATTATGATATAGGGATTTCCAGCATATTATTTTTTTTTGGTGAAAAGTTATTGGCATACATAGCTAGAGTTCCAAATTTATGTCATACTGCCATACTCTTTATGTAAGTAGAACTATTAATTGTTTACACCAATCATTTATTCGGCCATTAGGCGAACATTCAATACTGATTAATTATATTTATATATATATATACCTCTTATTGACACTGTCCATTAATAATGAGGTATACGATTAGGAGTTACGAGTATCTACAGTTATGGTCAGTGACTGTGATACTAAATAGAAGTATAACTATATATTATAACGTAGTATCTATTTTTAATAATCCTCATAGCTATTTAATGTTATTTTCCTAATAGCGGGTGTGGAATGAAATAATTCTGCTTAAGAAGAATAGCAGATTGTAGATACGGTCAGATGCATATAAATCATGACATATAGTCGACATTATATAATCGCTGTGTACATATACATATGTGGGCTAGAAGTAGTGTAATATATAAAAATGACATGTGGTGACCATGCCAAATAGAGGACAAAAGTAGGCTTTCGGGATGCCTGTGCAACTTATCAGATGCTTAGTAGTCACTATAGGAGCTATATATATAATATATATATAATAATATATATATATATATATATTAATATAAAATCACATTATATATATATGTATATAATATTATATATCAATTAATATAATATATTATTATTATTATATATATATCATTATTATATATATATATAATATTATATATATATATATATATATATAATTATTATATATATATATATATATATATAGTATATATATATAAATCATTATTTTTATACTTGTTTTTAATAAGAGGGTATATATATTATAATATATACATAGAATTCAGTACTACTGGATGGTAGTATATAGAGCATATGGAACATAGCTCATGAATAGTAAATGATTAAAAACGCAATAAACTTCAAAGTGAAAAAGCGTAGAAAGTTCTATTTTTAAAACATAGCCTGCCCATAATAAAATTCAATTATTAAATGACTGTCAACCTGTTTTTTAATTGTCATCTGTAGCCGGGCTTCCAATCTAAGAGCGTCTGGATACCATTACTTCGTACTGTATTAATGAAAGTCTTTGTTCAGTTTTCGTGATGGATTGTTTTCCGTAGTTCCTTTTCGATTACCTATGTGGGAGTGATTATTATTTTGGATATCGTGAGGCTTTACGAGATGTGGAGACATAGATAACTTTGAATAGCTGATGCAGGTGCAGTAGTCTGTGATGTGATGCATATCTCATTGATATAAACATGGGTAACTTTTGATTTATTAATTTTGGAAATGTGTATATTTGATTTTACTTCATCGATTTCTGTTTTAATTTGATCAACATGGGTTAATCATGAGTTTAGTTTAATGTGTGTTAATAGATGATCTAGTTTGGATGCCCTTCGTGGATATATGTCTATATATACTTTCTTACTTGATCCTATTTAGCTTGAATTTCATCATCCAGACTTATGTTACTAATATCTCAGGTGATTCGAAAATGTGACAGATCAGAAGGCGTAGAAAGGATCTGGCTTATCAGATACCATGGTGCGGTTTATTGCAGAGATTGGGATTCATAGATAATAATACGATGCGTATCGGCGTAAATGGGTCACACTGACATAATATTAGAAAATTAAGAGTAGGCACAGAGAATCTCGGCGTGGTGAACATGATGAAAAGCTGGTGATACGTGTATCACAATGGGTTCGCTCGCGACAGAATAGGCTAACTCAGTAACAAGGGCACCCTATATACGAGTAAAGAATCAATAAATCACAGTCAGGATTGAGATAGTATAGAATCTCCGATAATACACATGCCATCACTCAGATAATACACTTAATTAAGTTTTAGAGAGGTAGGAGGACATTCAACAAGCGAAAATAAATAAATAATATAATAATAAATAATATAATAAAAAATAATATAATTAATAAATAGAGATAAAATACATAAAATAAATAAAACAAATAAATAAGGAAATAAAAATAAATAAACACTAAATAAATAATCAATCAAAAGAATAGATAAGTAGATGTTTATAAATAAAAATAATAATACCTGGGATTAACAATATGATCAGACTGAATAAAGAGATAGAGCAATACGTAATCGGACATACCCTTGAACTAAGAGACAACGTAATCGGAACCAGTTTTTGCCTCCCTAATACAATTTATAATATAATATATAGATAATAAATTTAATAATATCTTCTTATAATGTATAATATATAATAATAATAATATATATAATTATATGAATATATTAATAATAATAATATGGACTAAAGAAATAATATAAGTCATTATATACGTACCACTACTAATATTATAATAATATATAAATAATATAAAATTATAATAATAATAATAATAATATATAATATAATAGATAATAAAGTTAATAAATAATTTATAATTAATTTATATATAAAATATAATATAAAATATACATAATATAAGATATAACTTAGAATAAATAAATAAATTATTCTATAATAAATCCAGGGTTAAATTTATAATGTGACTAAATTAATATACTAATATATATAATTATATTAATAAATAATATAATTAAATTATAATAATATAATAATTATAATAATAATATTAATAATGAATAAAATAAATAAATAATATTGTTAGTTTGGGTATAGGTGGGAGAATAGAGGATGATATAATGATGGAGTGGGTAGCAGATTGAGGGATCGTAGATGATATGTGAGGTAAGCAAGTGTATTAGGGTGATGAGAAGAGGCTGGGAGGTGTTAGATAATTTTAGATAGAGATTAGTTAGTAGGTGGTAGAATGATAGGGTATGAAGTTGGGTAGGGAGTATGATTAAGTGATGCTAAAGAGAAATGATGTGATAAGTCCTGGGGAGTGAAAATTGGGGATCAGGAGTGTAATGGAGATAGAGCTAGAGAAATATAATAATCAAGGTAGAGATGGAATTAGTTACTTGATGTCCATATTAGGGCCATTGAATAGATGTTAAATAAGGGAAGTCCGACTGAGTTACTAGTTAGGTGTTGGAATGGAGCACTAGAATCGTTTTAGACATTGCATATGTATAAGGTAAGAGTAGATTAGTAGTGTGGTGGAGGATGATATGCTAGGTGGTTTGTGATTATGTAGAGTATGTAATGATTAATCTAATATACATAGATTTGTGATTAGATATCTTGGTTATATAATCACCTTTTTTTATATTCTTACTCTCACGTTAAAGCCCGATTCCCGGTAAGCTCCGTTGGTAGAGGAATCAGGTGATGCGCTGACACACACACAGCAACAGGGTCCCCAGCTTCGCAACTGGCCGGGTGGGAGACATGTGAGCCTTTATTATTCTGTGCATTTTGGGCGGAAGACTGCGCTTGTCTGGAAGGCAATGTCAAGCGCCTCGTACGTATTTCTTGCTTTTTTTAGGGGAAGGGGGATACGGTAATTTGTGAAGTGATCATGGTGTAGTGGAAGGGTTATTGATCACGTGAGGTCTAATAATGCTGATATTGACCCTCCTAGATTAAGGCTCTGTCGGCGGCTGCAGTTCAGAGGTGGTGTGTTGTTGGATAAGCTGTAATTGAGGGTCTCATATCTTTTTAATTATTAATTATAAGATATGAGAGAAGTGAGAGGTATTTAACGGCAGAATGCGAAGGCGTGCGAGAACTATCTCCTGCAAGCGATTTAGTAGGTGAGGGGAAGAGGGTAGGTGTGAGACCAATGATGTTGGTACACTCTGTTTGGAGAGAGGCAGTTTAAGAATTTAATTTATGGGAGAGAGAGAGAGAACTGGGTTGACTAATAGGTAGTTATTATTTAGATTTATGAGAATAAATAGGTCATATGATGAGTAGAAGAGTGGAGTTGATTTAGTTAGAGGGGTGTTGAGCGAAAATCTGAATGAATGGTGTGGTGTATTTGGTAATAGGTAATTCAGGTATATATAAGTAATGATCATTTTATATAGGATTGAGTCGTAGATGGTCAGGTAGTGGTGAGAGTGTTAAGGGAAGGGGGAGTATTGTGTAGATGTTTGTGTGAGGTGGATGGAGGTATGTGATGGCAGTGTAGAGCTATATAGTAAGTATATTCTTTCTGTCGCATGTGACTAATTTGCTCATTAAGCTTTGCTCTCTATGATGGAGGGAGCTGTCATTATGCAGAAGAGTACGGATTTGATAAGAATGCCGTAGGAGGGGTGGCGGGAGCAGTGTGCGAGGTCGCGAACTATGAACTGTTAGGGAAATGTGGCATATATGATAGTAAGAGGGTATATGAAACTCATGATTACTGACTTTATGCACGGGGCGTGATATCTACAATTATTCAGCCATACATATATTTATGCTGGACTGAAGAATATATAATATAGTCAGGTAAGGGCTGAGGTTTTTGGATTGTAGGGAGTTATGAGAGAATGTTGTGAGACAAAAAGGTGGCTTAATATAAATCCATAGGTAAGAGTTAAAGTGTTAGTGTATGATGAGAGGAGGATAAGAGCAGGATAGGGGAAGGGGGTAGCAGGTTAGTAGTGGGGTGTGTAGTATATTGGATAGAATGATAAATCGTAATTTTAGATTATTTAAAGGTAGATAAATTTAAAACTCGTTTGAATGGGCGAGAATAGCGTACGAGATTAGTAACTTATAGAGTAGGTAGAATGATATGAGAGCTATATGAGTGGTTCTGAGAGAATTATGGAAAGTGAGGGTAGTGATATTTTATCAACATATATATAATATGTTATGAATAGAGGTCCAGCATGGGAGGAATCATTAAATAAACCCTTGCTTTGGGGTTAATTTTCTTAGCAAATTGAGTGATCTGGGTCATGATAGTAGGTATTCCATCGATATCAAAATAGTAAGAGAAAATCTTCAGAAATGAGGGTCAAACAGAAGTTTAGTGTCAAGTGCACTTTGTCATGCGCGACACATGTGAGTCCAACCGTGATGGGAGTATTGAGTGCGATCGAGAGTTCCAATAGAAGTTGACACGCAATAAACTTAATGTGAATCCAGTTGTATATTTTAATAGATATTATATATGGGGAGTTAAAACGCAAAAAAAAACTAACATGTTGGTGAACGCCGTTGCATGGCATATTAAGCCTTTGGTGAGTAGGGTAACACGGGGTAGCGTACGAGAATGATTGTACATGTAAGGTTAAGGCCGGCTGAGTACATGGGTTCGCAGAATTCAAGGGCGACAGAGACGTGAGATTACCCACCGTGGCACTCAGTCAGATGCGTATGATTTAAATTCTCGCCCACAGGAGTATGGGACCTAAAACTCACTACAAACCTGCCTACGAGACTGGCAGAATTAACCAGCGGTTACCATCTTCGTATCAACGTCATTTATAAATATTGTCTAATCAATTTGAAAGATTTAATTACCTCAAGGGTTTCATTTCAATAGTATATTACTTTCTATACTAATAAGCTACTAACGCCATTATATCTACATATATATACTATACCTCAAATATTCTAACTTCTATTCTCTCTATATACTATATATTATAAGAGATGAGGAGTTATATTAGCGGCAATCTATGAGTACTAATAGGAGGAAACATGTGGCAGTAGGTATGATTTTAGGCAGAGTATGGGAGCTGAACGGTAGGGGTCGGATAGGAGGATTTGAGGAAGGGGTGAGATTCCCTAAATAGAAGGAGGGTTGAGATGGTAGTGAGAATAATAGGAGATATAGACTAGGATGAGAGTGGAGGATATAGAGGTGAGGAAGAGGGCTATGAGGCGCTGGCGAGAGATATAAGTGGGTGGATATGGGTGAGTGAGGGTGAGTTGCGAGATAGAGGTTGAAGCGTGAAGATGATGTAGAGGATCATGCTAACGCGCTTACCACTAGATTACGGAGACGTCGAATAGTTAAAAAAACTACGATAGCATATCAATTGTCATTACAATCTTGCACCACAAAGCAAATTTTTTAGTACACAAAGTCAAAATAAACTCTCAAAATTTAACATATGAATCAATTCAAAATGTAATTCTTAGGCAAATTTCGTTGATCTGTATGTTCGATAGTTTATTTTATGATGGCCCCGCTCAAGCGGGAAAAAAAGGCGATGAAGTATTATGTAGTTGAACAGAACTTTAAACTTATATTGTCACATGAATAACAATCAATATTATTGAGTCCCTCAGGATGTATTAGTTTAAGGTTTATGATAATTACTAATACGTATTACGAGTATTAATACTAACTCTAATCCATATACAAATACCTATGATACTATATACCTCTCTACATTCAATACTACCCTATACTAATTACTATATATAATTACTATTATTATAATTATTAATATATATATATATCAACTCATATTACTATATTAAATATTAATATATTAATATATATATATTAATTTAACTATATATATAATATTATATATTTATATATTATATTAATATATAATCTATATATAATATATATAATATCATATACTCTATCTATATGTTATAATATGATATTATAATTCATCTTTATATATATATATATATTAATTAATTATATATATATACTACTAAGACCATATTAAGAAGAAGCATGCTTAGATACTTAAAATGATAAATATATGATTAATGTAGGATTACCATTAATATAATATACTGTAAAGTACCAAATTACAACTAAAAAAACTGAATTTAAAAAGTATATACACTACTATCGCTATTTCTTTCCTATAAATATAGTAATATATACTATATATACTATATATCTACCTACTCTACTAACATACCTTACTTATACACTATAACAAGCAGAATATGGCAAAAAGATTTCACAAGTATGAATATATCTGTTAACCGTCTTTACGTCTCATATATCAAAGTTGTCAGACGCAACGAATCCATATCCATAGAACAAGTAATCAGTTAATTATTAGTTTTATTTTATTGTTCATTTTTCTTTTTGTTTTTTTTTGGGGGGGGACTGCCTTGCCTTATTAATCATATTGCAAGATTCCAAATAATTTTTCTTAATTTTTTCCTGATAAGCCATCGTAGTTTTTTTTCATGCTAATGTGCGTGCGCCTAACATCTGGAGACTGGCTTATTTATATATATATATAGGGTAGTTAATATATAATAGTCAATAATATATAGGTTAAATATATATATACCTAAAAATTCTAATATATTATCCGTAATGAATATATTTACTATAGGTATATATATATATATATATTCTTATAATACTCATATACTTGAGCATATAATATAGGGTAAGTAAATAATCATAATCATAACATTTCCCACATCTAATTCTGAAACAAATTCTCCTTTTATCTCATCAAGATCATTCACTATATATTATCTATATTATTGTTATTTTTTTGTTTTTAAGATAACCCACGCCCACCGCTTCACCGGGCAGAGCCTAATCTAGGAGGGGGTGTACTCGATTAACGTCGAAGGCAGGATCGGAGCAAAGCCGAAGGCAGAATAGCTCACTTCCCCTCCTGGACCAATTGCGACGCTAAGGACCTTCACTTTGGTTTGCGAGTGCTCTAACACTGAGCTTACCGACGGCTTTTTATATAAATAAATATGAATACTAAACGCAAAAGATATATACATATATGTTACTATACCAAATATAAGAAGCAGGGGACATAAAATATAAATATATATACTATTATATATATATATATTAAATTATATAATATATATTATTATATATATACCATATACACTTATATATATATATATACTTGAATATAATATACTATATTATATTATATATATAAATATTATAAAAATACAATATCATATATATACTATATATATATATTATATATATATATATACTATACATATAATATATATATATATATAATATATATATATATAATATATTCATATATTCATATTATTATTATGCATATTATTAATTCATATTATACCAAACAACTAGCTTCATTGCTGGCCCACTATATTTTACCAATAATCCTTACTATTTGCTATTTCAATCCTTAATATTAATTATGCTATACCCATCACACTTTTTAACTGATAATATTGTTAGACCTACGACTATATTTCAACATCATCCTATCAATATTCACCATATCTAGTCCACTATCCTTATTATATACCGTTACACATTATACAAGTATCACTCTTATTAATTAATATATATCTTAAATATTCAGCGAATAATTCACGGTTATTATTAAATTACATCACATTATTATCAAGTATCAATATTATTATTCATTTGGTTATAATTATATCACCACAATTTGCGAAAATATTAATGTTATATGAAGGGGAATTTTCGGGCACTTGCTATCCAGTGGAAAGAGAATCTTGAATAAAGTTTCTTATATGAGATGATCTGTCTTGGAAAGCGCAGCTTCACCTCTAATATATTATATAATATATATATATACTATTAGTATATATATATTATATATATATATAATATTATATACTATAATATATATATAATATAGATATATAATATTAATATATATAGTTACCACCAGCACACACACCAACCTCAGGGCGTATACAAAGGGAGGTAGTGGTAGGTAGCTCCTACGCCAAATATTTTATGAGTCTTTTTGATAAAAATAAATTAAAAGGTAAAGTTAACTAAACTATTACACAAATTTTTGAAAGTTGAAAAAAGAAAATTGTTTATAAATAGAATTTAGAAAACTAACTAATATTGCAATAGCAATTTTAATAACTAAAATTCATTTGGAAAATTCGCCTTCCTACATCGTTCTTAAGAGTAAAAATCTAAGCTATGGGCGTACATAGATCTCCATATTTCATATATAATATATAGGAAAAAGCCAAACATTATATAAGCTTGCTTGTACGAACGAAAAAACATTACTAATCACACGGGAACGAAAACTTTTCGCTCATGTGAAAACGTACGGAAAAAAATTTTGAAAAAAAGAATTTTTGAATATCTCTCTCTCTCTCTCTCTCTCTCTCTCTCTCTATAATATCTATTAATATATTATATATATTATATATATATATATATATAATATATATATATATATATTATATAATATTAATATATATATAATATATAATATATATATACATCATAACCAATAATAATCTTCAAGGTACGCCCACTGATATATATTATATATTATATATATATAATATTTATTATATATATATAATATTATATATATAGTATATATATATATATTATTATATAATATATATAATAATATTATTATATATATATATATATAATATTTATATAATATATATATTATCTATAACATATAATATATATAGTATATTAATATTATATATATAATATTATATATATATAATATATATATATATATATCAAGAAATAAATGTGAATCCTAATATTTCGAATCGTAAGAAGTTGAAACCGGCTAAAATCAAACCAATCATCTCGATATGATTAAAATCTTCAAAGTCGAAAAAAAATTCAGTAAAATACATTCTTTATTCCTCCTTAGGAAGAAATTTCTTTGATCAAGAAACTCGACCTTTTTGACCTGAAGGAAAGGAGAAATGACGTCACACTTGTCAATTTTCTACTCTTCGCAAAAAAAAAAAAAAAAAGAAGAAAAAAAAAAAAGGAAAAAAAAAAAATAAATAAAAGGAATTTGATAGTTTTTCAAATCCGAAGGTTTTTTAATAGATTTAAGTTTGTTGTTTTGTTTCCTAGTTTTTTGTTTTTTAAATTAAAGATCGTGGTTTTAAATTGGTAAATTTTAAATAATCTATCTATATCATATTAATTTTAAACATGCAAAAAAACGCTCCAAATTCGTATCGATTTGTTGAATGATGTGGAGCAACATATTTTTGAAACTACCATTCTTTCGCCATTACGGTCCGGCCACATTTTGATTTTCTAATGAAAATGTTATTTAAATAAATATTTTTTAATTTTGCTTTTTTATCTATATACTATTAAAAATAAACAGCACGAAAAACGTAACGGTTTTCACTACAATTTTGTCATCATGAGTTTTTTCAGCTTGGTTTCCTCGGGCGAGCGAAGCGAGCCCTCTGCGCGTGCGTAGCACGTGCTCAGGGACAAGTCTTGCTCCGTTAGGAGCAAGCCAAAGGCTTGTTTAATGTTATTTTCGGACAGGTGTAACTGAGGTTTACTACTACTACTACTGCTACTACTCTACTACTACTACTACTACTACTACTACTACTACTACTACTACTACTAAAAAAGCAGAAGAGAATTTATATCGAAAAAAAAAAAAACTGAAATTGAGAACACAAGGAAATTTTAAGTTGCTTATATTTAACTCTTTAAGCCAATCTCTTTTTTAATTAATTTTTGTTTTAAAACTTCAAATCTTATTTAATCCCATCGAAATTTATCAATGATTTTCTCGAGCAAAATATTTTCGACACAAATAGTGAATGTTCAATCTAAAATCCAAATATTATATATATATATATAATATTATATAATCAGATATAGTATAATATATATATAATATATATATATATATATATATATATATATATTATATAGTTATATATATATATAAATATATATATATATATAATTATAATCAGCATCATCAGCTTGCCCCGTATTAATTTTTCACAAAACTGGGTTTGGGATGGGTAAAACAATGCATCCATAAATCTTAGAGCACGAAACATTATCATCTCTTCAGGGTCACAACAAGTGATATGATATATATAATATATTATATATTTATATATATATATAATATATATATATTTATATATATATTATATATAATTATAATATATATATATTATATATTATATATATAATATATATATATATATAATATATTATATATATATATATATATATAATTAAATAATAATATATTATTATATACATATATTATACTAATAATATATATATATATATTTATATTAATATATATATATATAATATATATACTATCTTATATATATTATAATATTATATATATACATAAATGAAACGAAGTAAGAATTTTTGAAACTGGTTCTTCAAGATAATAAGTTCAATTAGCTCAATTTTTAGACGATAAAACATAAGAAATTATTTCAATTATAGGGTATAATCTATAAAAACTTCCGTGTGGGGTTGGAATTTTAGGGGCTCTGTACACCCTAAATTCCCCAACCCTTCCCCATGTATATCTGTGTGTCGAATTTGAAATGAAGAAATACATTTTTCTCTAACGGAAATAAACAAACATGAAAGAGAAGAATTTTAGATACGCAACTCTGTCAGAAAGAGATTTCAAAAATGTCAGACATGTTAAGAAAAATATTGACTTATATATATATATATATATTATATATATATATTATATATATATATATATATATATATATATATATATATATATATATATATATATATATATATATATATATATATATTTATCATCTATATCATCTTCAATCTCATCATCATCATAATTATCATCATCATCATCATCCGCTGCGCCTTGGTTTCCCAGATAAATTTATGGTTAGGTGCTCAAACTTCCGCCGGAGACAAAATAGCTAAGTAGAAGACCCTGACCTGAGTCCAAGAAAAATCCTTCCTATATAATCTTCCCTCATACCTTAAAGTGAGATACCTTCACGGATATAATCACCCTGAAGCTTCACAGCACCGTGACAGTCATCCACCGTGGCATCTCATCAATGTTAGGGTTCGTCTACTGGGCCAGACCCACAACCAATGCTCTCTCACAAAACCACTCCATTTACTCCTACTATGGACCAATCTACTTTTCTGTGTTAAATTGACATTTCTTTCTTTCAGCCACTATCTTAATCGACCTAACCGACTCAATCCTCTTTTCCCTTGATCCTCACAGCCGGTCGATTACCAACACTCATACACACACACTCACACACATACACTCACACACACACACATACACACACACACACGCCTCTATATACCCGGTTAACCAAAAGACAATGATCTATCCTTTCCATACTACCAAACCTTCTTAATAAGCTCTCATTTATTCTCTCATTCAAGCTTTTCTTCACATCATAGATCTCATACCTAATACGCTCATTCATCATTTTTTCAATTCTTCTCACACCTAACACACCCCTAAGTTTATCCACCTGAGTAAACTACACCTTATATCTATACATTTCATTTGACACCATAGTTTCACTACGATAAGTTAACACCGGTAACAACATATCATCATGTAAAACCCTAGCAAACTAAAGACTTAGCCCCTTTAAATTCGCCAAGGATTATTTGTACCAGCCACCTTCCTACAACTCACAACTTTTCAACTATACTACGAATCATCCTTTCCTTTTTCTTCCAACATAAAGTCTAAAAATTTAAATTCAGATACTTGTTCAGTTACTTTTCCCATTATATATTTCCATTCACCTTTCTTTCTAAACATCATCATTGGCTTTTAGTACAGTACATTCAACCACTACTCTCTATTACTAATATAATATATATATATATATATATATCATATATATTATATATAATATTATATAATATATATATATATTATAATATATTAATTATAATATTATATTTTATTTATTATTTTGTATATATATATATATATATATATATAATATATATATTATATATCGATACTATATATATATATATATATATATATATATATATATAAATATATTTATATATTTATGTATATATATATATATATATATATATATATATATATAGAGGTGTAAGTTTGTGAGATATAAGTACTACTATCATTTTAATTAATGTTTATAGTCAAAATTACAATTTAAAACGAAAGAGGATTTATGCCTATGTACGCTATTGAAAATGAAGAAGATGTATTAGGAGTAATTTATATTAAATTAATGAAGATATTTGAGGGGAGTTAATACTAATGTATAATTTCGATTGTTTTGTCATTTAATTGCACTTAAATATCTACAGAACCAGTCTGATAAAAAAAGGTGTGTGTTATCTAATTGAAAACCAAATTGCTGGAAGCAAACAAACTGCTAGAAGCATGGTGGAAAAAATAAGTCATTTTGTTGTTAACGCAAATATAAAGGTGTAGGGTAGATGAAAAGTTGAAGTAAGAATATAATGGCTGAAGGTTGCTGGATAAATGATGAAAGAAACAATGTTAACTAAACTATCATAGATGGAAGGAAAGCGGCGAAATTTGAAAAAATCAATACGTATGCTAGATAGGCAAGTTTGTGGTTTAAAGAAGATTTATGAAAATCGAAAAGAAAATGATGTGAATAGTGGCAGAGAAAAAAGATTTGTAACTAATGATATAGGAGAGATATTAGAGGCTGAATTTAGAAAAAAAAGTATAAAAAATAAGAAATGATGTAAAGAGAGAGATGTAGGTGAAAGTCATCAAGAGGTTTGTAGCTGAAATCTAAAAGCAATCTTTGAGGTAAAGGACCAAATAAGATGCGAAATGTGCTGGAAGGAGGTTGAAAGAGTATTTAAAAGCTGAATGAGGTTTATTTCATTGAAAGAATATTGAAACAACACGTACTGTGGAAAGAGGTGGAGAAGTTCAAAAGAAACACTTTAACAAACTGATTAACAGTGGTTTAATTTTGGATAAAGCTGAATTACAATGCTTAAAGAAAGATTATAAAGAGGCACTACTGAAGATCAGCAAAAGACTCTTGTGAAAATTTTAATGTTGAAACTGATGGTAGTGGTAAGTGAGAGAGATTCGAGTGTGGTGGTTATGGAGTGAAATTTCTCAAGACCACCAGGATATTTGCCTTCTAAC
The DNA here is from genome assembly GCA_015478945.1 of Trachelipus rathkii. NCBI lineage: Eukaryota > Metazoa > Arthropoda > Malacostraca > Isopoda > Trachelipodidae > Trachelipus > Trachelipus rathkii. Next base: position 14,798 of record JABUQX010006513.1, on the reverse strand, counting down.
ATCTAAAAGTAAAGAAGATGAAAATCATGTATGCAAACTTTGAATTTGAAGAGAGTTGTTGAAAGGATATGTGGAATGTAATTTATAGAAAAAAAACGTCATGGAAAGGAATATAGTGAAAAAGGTGAGGTTTTTAATTAACCTATCAGGTATTTAAAAATGAAATATTTAACTTGGGTTTGTCTGCTGATACTTATGAGTAGAAGAACAATCCATTTTGCCCCTTTTGGATTTGAAAAAGACTCATGACAGTGTAGAATGTAGATAGAAAGAAGAAGTAGAAATATTTTAGTGAAAATGGTACAGGAGGTTAGCTATTGAGAGGTATAAAAAGTTTCTTACAAATGCAGTAGTTTGCGTGTTGCAAAATATGTAGTAAAAGCAAATTGTAAAGTAGAGACGAAGCGGAGAAGCTGATAGATGATGTAATAGGGATTTTTAATATTTTTAGGGATAGTTCACAAAGAAACTTGAAAAGAGAAGAATGAGAAAAGAGAATTTGTCATTATTAGAGAGTACATCGGTGGAGAATACCTTTTTGTTTTGGAGATTACTAAGAAGAAATCGTGAGGAGATTACTAGGTATGCTTAAAATTTCGAAACTGTGACCAATAAAAATTTTGGACTAAAATATCAATCCAGGAAAGAGTAAAAAGATGTGGAGCAACTTCATCAGTGATTGGTAGTCTGTGAAAGAAGATGAATATCTAGACTTGGAAAAAGTTGGGAAGTGATCGGAAAATATATCCATCTTAAGGTATTTAGGAATGAATAACGGAGCTAAAGATAAAAGTTAATCATGGGAGTTTTGATGGAGAGAGAGTATATGATTAGCAATTTCAAAGAATATATAGTAAATAATGAAAGCAGTCGAGAACGAAAATGAAAATGTTTAAAAAGCATTTGTGTGCTAACAATCATGTATGAGTCTAAAGTTAGGTACTAAAGACAAGGACTTTTTAATGGTAAACATCCTTTGGACCCTTGGAAATAAAGGATATGAAACAGTTTGTCAATTAAGCAACTTGGTGTCGAAGAATTATGGACATGAGTACCTAGGAAAAAGGTTTCAAAGAAATTAAGGAACAAAAAGTATTTTAAAACAACATTTGTGAATAAAATTTCAAAACAAAATATTGGAATATTTTTTAATCTTTTATTTATTCTCAAAACACCGTCTTCTCCTTATCATTTCAGGCCCCCTCTTTCAAACAGCTATATTCTTACCTTTCCATTCCCGCTGTCATGTCTTCCTTCACACTCCAGAAAGCTATAACGTCGGCGTATGCCAAAATACCCCATTCCATCTTTTATCCACCTGCTTTAAAATTATCCCCCAACCTTATCAAATATGCAATAAAACAACAGGCGGCATAACACACTCCCTGCTCACCCTGTTCTCACTTGAAACCACTTCACATTTTCATGTTGGGTCCTCATGTTCCCATACAAGCTCTTAATTTCTTAACTGCTTTTATCATTCTCCACGAAACTCCATATTCTTCCTCAACATCTCCACAACCTATCTCTAGGTACACACACACACATATATATATATATAGAATATAGATATATATATATATATATATATATATATATATATATATATATAATATAGTATAATATATATATAATAATAATAATATATTAAATATAATATTAATAGTATTATTCAGGGAGAAAATGTTATATTTTGAGATCGATAGCATGGATCCATACGGTTCACAAAGAAGTTCCCTGTACGATTGTTATAATTTGAGAATCGTTGCTTTGCGAAGCGTTTTATCAATACCAGAAGATCGTTTCCAAGTCAGAATAATAATAGGCAAATGGAATTTTGTTTGTTTGTTTTTATTTCCTTGAATTCCCATGCTAGCCCTGTGCAGTATATCACCGAAAAATTGGGTAATCACCAGATACTTAGCTTTTTACTCCAGGAATAGGGTCGTTAAAATCCATGGTTGTATTTTCAAAGGTGGAATAAAGATCACCTTGCCCAAGTAGGTTAATAAAAATTGATCAGCGGTCCATTTGTACAGCCTGACCCACTTAATCTCAAAGTAATTAAGTATACCAGTAAGTCGATTTCCCCATTGCCCTAGTGGAACAATTACTGTAGAAAACTTTTGCTACCGCAACGATATATATAGTAATATTATAAATATATATAAATATATTATATATTATAGAATAATATATAGATATATAATATATATATATATATATAAATATAGATATAAAATATAAAAAATATAGAATAAAGCTTACCTAGTAGCTCACATTGTCACGGCGAAACGCACTAGCTTGCATCATGGTTGCCAAAAACGTAATTTCTTACGATTAAAATATTTGAATAGAAAACTGTTCGGGAACATTTTTCTCCTAAAAGGTAAAATTTTTAGAGTTTTACAAAGGAGACACCTCAAACACATGCCTAAATTATACTAGGAGAGGAAATTATTACATGAAACTGATTTGAAATGCATACTAATTTTTACAACTTTAGATTTCTTTGTTATATCACATATAAGGATGTATTTAAGAAAGTCTAAGCTTCAATTTTATTCAAAAATGTAAATGTTTTACAGTTCTACAAAGAATATACCTCAAATACGTGCTTAAATTACCCTAGGAGTCGAAAGTATAAATGGAAATTGATCCAAAATGAATATTAATTTTTGCAACAAGATTAATTTGTTATACCACATATAAAGAAAGACATAAGGAAGTCTACGGTTTAATGTAATACCAGAATGGGCTAAACTTAAGATTCTTTCTGACCCAAAAAATTTATAAGTTCCAACAACGATATATATTCTAAATATTCAATATTTATATATCGATTGCACCTATTGGAAATCTCTTTTCTAAGACTTTATTCTGGCGGCCATGTTCCTTTCATAAGTGTTTAAGAAGTTATAGAGATAGCAAGTGTTTGTGTAATTAATTTGAAATATGAATATTTGTAAATTATTTGAAATATAAAACAACTACAATGTATTTCAGTTTGGCCAACACTATAAATTAGTTTTAAAAATTAAAGACCCAATAAACATTACTAAATTAGGAAATTTAATGTGAGATCTCTTATTTAATAATTATGTTAAAAGGTTCCATAGTATATATATAATATTATATATATATATATATATAAGATATATATATATATATATATACTTATATATATATATATATAGATATATATATATATAGGATAATATATATATATATAATTATATATAATAATAATATATTATATATATATATATATATAATATATATATATAATATATATAATTATAGTATATAATAATATATATAATATTATATATTATTAGTATATATATATATATATATATATAATATATATATATACAATAGGTATTTTTAAAACATTTCTTTAATTTGTAAGGTAATTAAAATACCCCCACACGAAGCCACAACAAAGAAAGGCAGCCAAAGATGAGAGTTAGTATGTACAGTATATGGACTGTTGGTCATTTTGAACCACAGCGCTTTTACCTGGCCTTGACCTTTTTTGACCGCGACCTTTTGCCTTGACCTTTTTTGGGCAACCTGAATTTTTTACCCTATAACTTTTTTTGGCATTGACCTTTTTGGAGAACCCTGATTTTTGAGAACCCAAATTTTTTGCGAACCCGGATTTTAGAACCCGGATTTTTGAGAACCGGATTTTTGAGAACCCAAATTTTTTGAGAACCCAAATTTTTGAGGACCCAAATTTTTTGAGACCCAAATTTTTTAAACTTAAATTTTTTGAGAACCCAAATTTTGAGAACCCAAAATTTTTTGAAACCCAAATTTTTTGAGACCCAAATTTTTGAGAACCCTTAATTTTTTGCAAACTCTCTGAAGAAGGGTGCGCAAACGTTGCGCAGCAACCTTGTACGTGTCCCCCCTTAATTTTTGAGAACCCTAATTTTTTGAGAACCCTGATTTTTTGAGAACCTATTTTTTGAGAACCCTTATTTTTTGAGAACCCTAAATTTTTGAGAACCATATTTTTTTATCCCACCATTTTTGAGAACCCCTAATTTTTTGAGAACCCTATTTTGAGAACCCTAATTTTTTGAAACCCTAATTTTTTAGCAACCCTAATTTTTGCAACCCTAATTTTTTGGCACCCTAATTTTTTCGGCAAACCCTAATTTGCAACCCTGTCGAATAAGGTGCCCACACGTTGCGTCAGCAAACCGTGAGCGTATCCCCCCTAATTTTTTCCGACCAACCCTTGTCTTCCCAGTGGCGTCAACTTGAGCCCACCCTAATTTTGACCACCCGTTTAGGGGCTTACCCTATGTTTTAATATTATCGACACACAAACCACAACTACCACATAACACAACACACCACACAACACACACCACACACACCTTAGCCTACACCTACCATACACCTAGCTACGACCCAGCCTCCATAAGCCACCACCAGCCTCCCACATAGCCTACACCCATCCTACACCTAGCCGTTCACCGAGCTCTACACCCGCACCTAGCCTCCACCCAGCTTTCACCTAGCCTACACCTACACCTAGACTCCACTCAGGCTTCACCTAGCCTACACCTGCCTCCAACCAGCCTTCACCTAGCCTACAGCTACACCTTACACCTAGCCTCACCCAGCCTTCACCTAGCCTACACCTACACCTACACCCCACCCCACCTTCACTAAGCGTACACCGTATATCCGTACCTACACTGCCCCTACAACTTTGATGTTCCTCAACTTTTATGGCTCAACTTTTGATGACGTCATCTCTGTTGGCATCTATATTTGATGATTCAACTTTGATGACTCAGATTTAATGTATGGTTCACTTTGAAGGTTTCCAATCACCTTAAAAGTATCTAGTGATTCTTCATTAGGTTCTATGTTAGTCTATGAGTGCCGGGTGATGCAGGTGAGTGCAAGTGAGTGCCAGAGTGCCCAAGTGATGCCAGATTTGAGTGGCCAAAGTGATGCCACATAGTTCCAACTGAGTGCCACTTTTCAAGCCATTTTCAGCCTTCCCACTTGACCTACAATAGCCACTAATATGGGTTCACCCCTAGTAATAAAGTATGAGAATCGATGGTGTAGTATTACAATCTGCTAGAATGCTTCCTACTATTAGTTAGTCTTTTTCTAACACTTACACACTATGTCACTTATACACACAGTACACTACCACACTATACCACAATTCACTTAGACACTTATACACACTAGGACACTTATAAGCACCGTACACTCACCCATAGACACTTTCACACTTACACTTACACACTTGATATTTTGACGCCTCAACTTGATGCCCTCAAAACTTGATGCCTCAACATTAATGCGCTCCAGCATTAATTGCCTCAACTGTTGAAGCTCATCTTGATGACTCATCTTTGATGCCTCATCTTTGATACCACCTATAAATGAAATCATCTTTGATTGCTCATCTTTGTCTTACCTCTAATCATAATCTGCCCCACAGACCGACAGCATGATCTCTCCGCGTTGCAAGTCCCACGAACCCGCACCCGCAGTGCGCCCCGCCGCTCCCGTCCGCCGTGCCCCGCCCGCCGTTCCCGCCCGCTGCTGCGCCCGCCAGCTCAATTTCGCCGCACGAATAAATACGTATATATATTATAATATAAATATATATATATATTATTATAATATATATATAATATATATAATAATATATATATATAATAATTAAAATTATATATATATAACTATATATAGTATATAATATATTATACTACGAGTCATTCCTATTTAATTTCATACAAACATTTATTAAAAACATTTTTTGCGACCTAAAACTGTAACTCATTAACATTATTATTTAACACATATATTATTAACATTATTTTTCTTAATACTTTTACTTAATACTTTTAATTATAAATTTTTAAAATTGTATTGTAAGAAAGAAAAAATCCAGAGGCGTCTGATATGATAAACATTAGTTACGTACAATTTACGGAAATTTTATTAAAAACATTAACATACATACCCTTTAAAGCAGTCAAACCAGAATCAATAGGGTTACCTAACACCTAAGATTAGTGATGCTTTGTTTTAGTTCTACTGCTTTAACTCATGGTTTTACTGCTTAATCCATATGTTTACTGCTTTAACTCACATAATTATTAAAATTACATACCTTAAAGCAGTAAAGGCAGTAAATCAATAGAGGTGACCTAACAAAGGGAATAGTATTCTTTTGTTTTACTGCCTTTACGCTTTAATCATGTTTTTACTGCTTGAACTCATTATGTTTTACTGCCTTTAACTCAGATACTTCACATACCTTAAGCAGTAAATCAGTAAATCAATAGAGTGTGTTACCTAACACCTAAGGATTATATGCGTTTGTTTTACTGCTTGACTGCTTTAACTTTCTGCTTTTACTGCTTTAACTTTCTGCTTTACGCTTTAACTCTTTCTTTACTCTTTAACTCATGTCTTTACTGCTTTTAACTCACAGTTTAACTCCATATATTATTAACATACATATCCTTAAAGCAGTAATCAGTAAATCTAATAGAGGTGACCTAACACCAAGATTAGTATGCTTTTTTGTACTTGCGTATGCTTTAACTCAAGGTTGACTGCTTTAACTCATGTTACCTGCTTTATGCTATGAGTTACTGCTTTAACTCATATGTTTACTGCTTTAACTCATATTTTAATGTAGTTTTTATTTGTTTTAATACTTTTTAAATTTATTTTATATTATTATTTATTTTATTATTATTTTTATTTTTATTTATTATTTTATTTTTATTTTATTATTATAATTAGTTTATTTACTTCATGCCTTATTTTATTATATTTATAACATACCATTACAAACACACACACACACACACACACCACACTTACACTATAACACACATTCACTATGACATTATACACACATTCACTATGACACTTACATTACCCATAGGACACTTACATTACACTTATACACAATCGCACACACACACAGCACCACACACACACTATGCCACTTATACACACATGTCACACAAACACACACACACACAATTCACTGATGAACTTACATTACCCATAGACACTGACATTTACACTACATCAACACACACACACACAGATTTCTGTACACTCACACAACAGATTTACTTACATGCCAGATTTAACTTAACCACTCACACATATTTACTAGCACTCGCACACAGATTACTACACTCAACACAGATTTACTTACACTCACACACAATACTACGAGTCATTCATTTCTTACACACACAGATTTACTACACTCACACACAGAT
>JABUQX010006513.1:0-2500 GCA_015478945.1 Trachelipus rathkii | reverse complement strand
AGTTCCTGTAAAATATATGTTATTTATGTATGTGGCAGTATGTAAGTTAGATTTTCACTGTAAATTGTATTTTACGGTTCCTGTCTAGCAACTGTATTCAGAATAATTAGCAGAGTGAATCTTAAGATCAAACACGTCACAGAGCACCACACATACATACGACTACGAATCAACTCCAGCTTAAAATAAGCACAAACGATCGCTGCAAACAAACGGATTTAAATTCATTTGTGTTTTAACAATTCAATTTAATTGTTTAGTTTTCAGCGTTTTTCAAATTCCTTACGTTCCTTCTCAAATCAATTATACTCTCATTTTGTCCGATTTTTATACGGTAAAGGACTTTATTATTATATTTATTATTATTATTATTATTATATCATTTTATTATTATTATATTATTAGTATTATTATTATATTATATTATATGTATTGAATTATAGTGAGTAGTAGTTTATAGTAGTAGTGTAGAGTAGTAGTGTAGTAGTAAGTTAAGCAGCATTTTAAAGCAAAATAGTTTTGCTAAAAAAAAATAAATAAAATTTTATGTTAAAAACTTTATTTATTGATAAATATTTTTATTTATTGTTCATTGCAATCTAGCCTACTTCTATGATGAATAATATATAATTTTTTAACTAATTAGAATTTACAAATATTATTTAATTTTGTACTTAATTTTTTTTTTTTGAGATAGTAGATAATGAGATAGGATTATATTTGACATATTAAAAAAATAATCAGCTAATTTAGACGTAAAGATGAGAAGGAAATAATTTTTCATCTTGAAAACATCACTGCTTAATCAGTGTTTAAATCACCGCTAAAACTGAAATCTGTAAAATATAAATAATTCTTGCTCCTGAAATAATGTAACAAGTACGTCTTCGTTTTTCAAAACATAATTTGGAGAATATATATATATATATATAAGTATATATATATAATATATTATATAGTATATAATATAATATATATAATATAGTATATATATTAATAGAATATTATATAAATATATATATACAATAATATATATATATATATATATATATATATTATATATATATATATAGTATAAATAGAGTATTATATATATTTATTAATATAGATATATATATATCGGATGGAAAAATTCTTCGTTCTCCTTCATCCCACTAATTTTCCATTCAGCTGAAATCGTTGCCAGAATAAGCTCTCGACGAGCAAAGCGACTTTGTTACTCAAACGAAAGTGCCCGCCTAACTCCTTTGTCTCCAACTGAGAAATCTTTCTGAAAGCTCGTTGCCAGAAACTATCTCTTCTAACTTTTAAAAAATCCTTCCTCTTTTATTCGCCTGTTGATGTTTGTTTGTAATACTTCAACTTTGAAAATCATTCTCTTTGCATCCTGTTTTTCTCTACTCAACCTTGACGACTCTGCTTCTTCTTCACTCTCCTTCTAATCTCAGTTGTCCCATTGCACTACTTTGATTACGTTTTATAGTCATGGCTCCTCATATCTATGAACGTCAGGAAGCCGGCTCCCGGATGCATTCTCCCAGAGTTGGGATGTGTGCTTCTTGATGCGCCGATAAACGTTCAATTATTCTATGCTCAATACTAGTACTTTCCCTCGAGTGCTGATGAACGCATATGTCCAACTCCTTTCGATAGAAATAGCCCCTCGATCCTTCTAACATCACCCTATTTGAACCCTTCTCAACTCACATTTCTGTAGATCATCGGAATATCATTCTTTCTCTGCGATCACCAGAGCGGTTCTTCGGCGCTTGCATGTCTACTGATGTGATATACTTTCTATCTGACCCATTTATGTTTTCCGATCTTATAAAACACGGTGCGACTGATATGCGCTTAACATATACAAAAGATTGACAGCAGGTATTCACGCATCACTACTGCAGGCCCCCTCTTTGGTTTCTTCCTTTTCGTTGGCTACTTATGTCTAGCTTTCTTCAAATCACGCAAATCGCTGTGTTGACGATAAGAATACTTATTCTTTTCTGTCGATAGTGATTTCAATGTCTTTCTTATCTTTACTTTATTCCTATTTTCATTAATGATCTCACCTCACATCTAACTCTAGCCACTCATATGCCGATACTATTACCGTCATCTCTTCAACTATTTCAAATCGTGCCCTTTTTACTTTTAGAATTGCCTCTCATCTAATCTTTCATTTACCCTCGTTGATCTGGAAAAATTCCCAGTGGAGCAATCTCAACGCTTTGAAATCAAAATCTAAAAAAATTAACTTCTACAAATCTCCCTTCTCTAAGACACTTCTAACTTCCTATCCTTCACGGTTCTCTCGTCTCTCTATTGACAATAAGACTCTTGGCCTTAACATAAACAAAAGATGTCTTGGAAAATCTCACAATCACAATTGTTTATTGCTAGGGTTCTCATAAGAAACCGTAGTTCGTTTTAGACGCGCAGACTTTATTTTCTCTTCTCAGCTACTCCAATATACAAGGTCTTCAGCCGATCTCTCTCTGTT